>APFE030375938.1:0-80279 GCA_000404065.3 Pinus taeda | reverse complement strand
TCTAGAAGGCTCTAGAAGTGACCACAAGTAACTTTTTAAAGATGAAACTCGCGCCTTTTGACCTTTACAGGGGTACGCACCCAACCTTTGGCTTACAGAGCGTACAAGTACGCAGGTACCGTGTGTTTGGAGTGCGTACACGCAGGCAAGGTAGAGAGAACCTGCGTACCCAGAGATAAACATGTTTTTAAGTGACTTTCTCTCTTTTTGAAGTTTGACATGAAGAGCAGAGGTATGAGGCTTGACAAAGAGGAAAATATGACTATTGATGGAGCCACATTAACTGTAGATAGTCATGGTGACAAATTTCAGTGTAACAAAAGGTACAATTGGTTAAAGATTTTACAGGAGCTACAGCAGCAAAGTTTTTTTTTTAGTATGTCTTAACTAGATTTCGCTACCTGAAAGTGGTGATGAGTGACCAGGGTACACACTTTCTGAATGAAACAATCAACATGTTAACAGAGGAATTCTAGGTCTAACATCAGAAAAGTACACCATATCACCCACAAGCCAATGGAACTATTGAGGCCTTCAACAAGATTTTGGAGAACGTGCTGAAAACGATATGCAACACACAATGAAATTATTCAGATGTGCATGTACCTGTAGTACTATGGGCATCTAGGGCAACTTGCAAGAAGCTGAAAGGAAAAGCACTGTTTAGATTGGCCTATGGTAAAGATGTTGTGATTCCTATGGAGTATATTGTGCCTAGTCTGTGCATAACAGCTCCCATAGGTATGGCAGATCGCGAAGCCTTGGTGGAACAGCTCGCGTAACTAATCGAGCTTGAAGAGGATCAATTCTTGGCTAGATTCCATTAGCATGTACAGAAGGAACATGAAAAAGCATGGTGTGATCGACGCATCAAGCTTCGCACATTCAAGGTAAATGATTTGGTCTTGTTGTATGATAGCAAATTCGCTAAGTTTCCAGGAAAATTTCAGATGCATTGGCTGGGACCATATATTATCAAAGAAATTACAGATGGAGGTGTAGTTTAGCTCATGAAGCTCAATGGAGAAAAGTTTTGGGAAGAGTGAATGTAAGTTGATTGAAGCTGTATACAGGGGATCTTGCACAACGACTATATGGCGAAAGGACAGTCTTAGTGCTCCACGCAGTTACAAGGGAGCACGGGACTATAAACTACACTGTCAGGGTCAGAGGACTACGTAGTAGGTGGTGAGATCTAGTATTGCAGCAATGATGCTACAACTCCTAGGACTCCCTTCTTTACTTTTATCAACCAGGTTGTTCGTAACAAACTTGGAAGCGACATTGTTATATGCACAAGTACTATCTCTTGCTACAGGTTGTCACTTGATCAGCTGGCACAAGTCCACTAGGAGCTTAAGCCAACTTCTATGAGCTCTTAGAAGAAGCTTTTAACTATGATGGATGAAAGCTAACTCAAAAGAGGCTATTTTACTTGCAGAAAGAAACGGAAAGCTGAAAGGAAATGCAAACCCTAGTTTTCCTTACTAACCCTACTGGTGCAAGAAAAGAGATGAAAGTTGCTAAAATGGATGTCATTGACTCTTGTAAAGGTAAAATACATGTGACTAAGCTACTTCTAAAGGAAAATATGGAAAAAAACATCTTTTTGTATTTTTGAGTAATTTTGCAGAATTATTATGCAGGTGCTTTAACTATTTTTGTCTGTGCAGAGGTTGATTGGCGAAAGGAAATGGAGTGGGCACTTGCAGGAGGCTGGGAAGGTGAGAAGAGGGCTTAAGGGGTCCCTAGAACCCTTCAGCGAGTTTCACAGTGGTCAAATCTCGAAAAACTGCTCACATGAACTTCTACAGGAAGTGTGCAGGGGTTCTACAGGATGTTCTACAGGAAGTTCTATAGGAAGAGACGAGAGAGGATTTTAGAGGGTTGATGGTGGAAAAACGGAGGGAAAGTGGAAATGAAGGATAAATAAGGATTTTATGGGGTCTAAGACCTGGTAAATGAAGCTAGGGAGTGATGAAGGTGGTTTGATTTTTTCAGTGATGGAGGGAGCAATGTTGCACAAGAATGTAGAAATTAGGGCAAATTGGAAAAGTATGGCAAATGAAGGGAAGGAAACTTGGATTAGGGGTTGGAATAGGTTGTATGGTGGAGGAAGGGTAGGTAAGGATGTCTTACAGGTGCTCTGCATACTATTTTCCAAAACTGATCGAACAAAGACTAGAAAAACCATAGATCTATCTATTTTGAGCTAATCTGACCTAAAAACTAGAAACATGATGAACATAAGTTTATAGACAGGAAATCATGCAAGATAACTATGGAAACTAAGCAAGAACAGATTTAAAATGCAAGTACAACTAGTATCAACTTTTCCAACTAAAAATTAACACTAGCAATTGCATTGAAGGTCAAAAACAATTTTTTTGGGGCAGCATGTATGCCTTGGTCTCTTCTCATGGTCCCAATGAGGGAGAGATGAAATCAAGTATTGCTTGATTGTCTTTTTGCAGATCTTTTCTACTACCAAACTGTCAAATCAACCTGAAGCATCAAAAGCTATCTTAATCATCAAAACAACCTAAGTAACGAAGCAAGATCTTAACCTAAATAACAGAAATTATTCTATGAATGCAAGGAAAACAAATAAAAGTATGGAAAGGAGGTACTGGCACTTGGGTTGGGCCCAACCCCAAGAGCTTCAGCCTCCTAAGAAAGCTCAGAGCTGGTGAAAAGCATAATTTATCCCCATTACTCAAAAAAAATCATGTCACAAAACTGTTTACAGAAAGAGCTCGAAAATGACCTGAAATGTAGAGCTACACTAAAGTGCGAAAAACAATTGTTCCATAGCTAAGCTACCAAGGCTTTAAGCCTTACTACTTATGCAACATGAGGAATCCCAATAGTCCTCCTTAACTTTAGGATCTTGGCTTCCAAAACTACAATTAATCAGCCACTTCACAAAACCTGCTCGGATGCCCCTTGAAATCATCTTTGGTGGGTTGTTGAACTCCGAGCTTATGGTGGAGAACTTGAGGAAGGGGTCATTTAGTGTAGGAGACACCCTTCCTACAAATCCGCAACTTTGTCCCTTCGTTTTTGGCTGTCAACTTGCTCATAAATGCTTGACCTTGGTCCAAAGGATGTCCAAAATCTGCAATAAGCACGTATTAGACTTTGTGGTCAAGTGACTATTCTCATTCATTCAATTAACATAAATATATTCAAAAGCATGCATAAAAATATGAAGAATGGTGGATTAATCGAGAATAATAGGAAAAATGAGCCCATAATGTTACCCATTTTTGCAGCTCATCATCACCCCCTGTTGAATGTGTTGCTCATCCTCTGAGCAACTAATCCAGCTCATCATCTTTGATTGCTTTGACTACCTCTCTGACATCCCAAGATTTTGAGGTGATGTCCTCTTCTCGATCATGAAACCCTGCCTTTCTCTGTACTTCCTCCCATTGCCTGTGTGCTTCTTCTTCTTTGACCCCTTCCATCAGTCCTAAAAGCAATGGAGGACTGAACTTTAGGCCAATCCAGTTGGCATTCAGATTTTGCATTAACTGTTTATAAAGTGGTACTCTGGCCAAAGCCTCCCACATCCTTGTTTGGGAATGGTACTCTCTTATTTTCAGACTGTGGAACAATGTGTTTCATCTCCTTGTGCAAGCATGAATACAGTTATCACCAAACAGTCTTTCCATGTCCTCAATGTGAGCAATGGCCTGAGCTTTCCTTTCAATGTCGTCTGGGAGAACCTGAGGGTTGTTGGCAAAGTGCTGATGGGCATATACTAAAGCTAAGGGATCTTCTAGTTCTGCTCTGACAATGAGTGGCTCCCCTAGCTCCCTGTCCATAACTTTCCAAATTTCTGCTACCCTCTTTTCCTCATGGTTTAACCAACAGGGCATGGCCATGAGCTACACATTTCCCAATGCAGCATTGGGGTCCCATAGATTCATATTTGGAAGTGCCAAATTGTGTAAATACAATTCTGCTAACTTGGCCTTATCTTCAGCTGAGCTACTGTCACACAAATACATGAACTGATTGTAATTCTAGAATGGAATGGTGCCCCTTTGTGCCAATGTGTTAATTTGAAATTGCAACAATTGGTATTTAAGATATAATGCATATGACTTAGGAGGTTGCCTACATTGTAAGGCTTCTACTGCCCAGCTGGCCATGCAGGCCATTTGGGGTTCTTTCCCTTGCACCTGTTGTTTTAAAACCTGAATTTCTTCTGCTACCTGTGACTCCTTTTCTTGTAGCAGTTTTCTTAGCATCTCAACATCTGCTTGCAGCTTTTCCTCTCTCTACTATTCCTCAGTTGTTTTCTTGTCTGCTGGAGGTCCTTATTTCTGTTGTTGCTCTCCCAAAATGGACATCCTATCTTCCTTATGACCTTCCTGTAGCTGCAACTGCTTTTTCAACAGCTCATTATCTTCCTGTAATTTGGCTCTTTTATTTCTTTCTATGTGCCTCACCATGGCCAACTCCTTTCTTGATTCTTTTAGTTGTTCTTCCAGGTGGCCTATGTCTGCAACACCCTTGGATTTGGCAATCCTCATCCAAGCGTGAGTCCTAACCCGTTCTTGTTCCAATGCAAAGAAAAGTGGTACAGCAAACTTCTGTGGGATGATCTTCCCACCTTCTAACAAGTTGCAGTATGAGCCCAAGCTAGGCTGAGGGCTTGGTTCCAGTATCTCCTCGGTCTTTTCTTCTCCTTGTGTTTGTTTGGCTGCCTTCTCCTCCAATTTCTCAGTCTCTTTTAACTTAGCTAGAGTTTCTTGTAGAGATGTTTCAGCGTCCTGTAGACCTACCTTTGAGTCCATCATCCTAATTCTCTCTCTCTCTAGGTGGAGGTTTTTGGGCTTCTTCTTTCATAGGTGATAGAAATGTTTGAAGGAGACTCTTCCTTCTATTTAGGGGTAGTGTCCTCAATGACAATTGGTTCCTTTGATTTTGGCTGGGGTTTACCCACTTTGATCCTTGTGCTTCTCCTAGCTTTAAAGTACATGGAGGTTTGCCTCTTTCTCTTTCCTTTTTGTTTTGTAGGTGTGCTTAATGCAACAAACACAACTGCTGCCTCCCTTGCCAATGCCTCAGGGGATTTCTCTTCCTGTTGTTCTTTTTCTTTGCTTCCTGTAGAAATCTTTGTGTCCACTGTTTCTATCTGTGTTACTAATATCTCGGGGTGTATCTTTCCCTTTTCTTTCTAGATGCCTGCTTTGGCTATGGCAACCTTCATGTGGGCTTTCTTGGCCTTTTCCCTTCTAATTTGTGTCCTCTTTTCCCTTGTTGTTTTTGTTGTTGTTTCTTCCTCTATTTTAGGCTCAACAGTCTTGCCAAATTCTTCTTTTTCTTTCTATTCTTCCTTTGTTTTTCCCTCTGCTTGAATATCCTGTGCTCCCTCATCATTGTTCTTCTCAATTTCTTCAATTTGCTCCCCCTCCTCACTGCTGGATGGGGTGATGTTCTCAGCCAAAGTTCAAATGTTATCATCCCTAGACATGTTTCTAAAGATTTCCCAAGATATGGGGACATTATAGGTGTGTAAAGCGTCTTCCACCAATAGTTTGATGAGCCCATGGTGAGCCAACTGATCTGGGATCCCTTCATTTAGCTTTGTACCACATTCATTTAAGGACTGAAGAAGGAAATATGGGATGCTCAATTTCTTAGCTGGAGGCAAGTCAATCCCATGCCTTAATTCATGTAACAACTTGAAATGATATCCATAGATGATGCTAAACCTCCCTTCACATGTGATATACTTCATAATTTGATCACTAACTTCACTCCAGAGAGGAGGCAAGCTTGTCCTTCTACTGCGTTTTTGTCTTCTACAGGATGCTCCTCGAGAAGAAAAAATGTTTTCTTAGCAACTTGACCCAATGATCTCTCCTCTTTGCTCCAAGGGAGCCCCAATGGTAGACCAGTAATTCTATTGATGAGCTCAGGGGTAAGTTCTAGGGTCAAACCCCTAAAACTAACTGTGGCATGTATCTTTGAATGTGGTCTCAGGGACATTAAAGACTCTTCAGTTATCTCCTCATCATAACCCTGAATTTTGTCAAAGAAGGATATCCAATTTGCTCGGGTGAAAAGGTCCACCACTCAGGGTGCTTGTGTAACTTGCTAGAGTCTGAAGATTCTTTCCTTATGAATCGTCCTGGCATGGTGTTGAGTGCTATTTTTATGTTTTAACCAGAAAAGAAAATGCTCAGGAAAACAAACAGTCAATCACTGAAATAGAGGATAGGTGAATTCAGTTTGTTTTGAACCCAAGAAGGAATTTCTCGTGTGTTCCTTTCAATATCAAATAGCAATAATTCTCCTATCTTAAGATTGCTATCACCCAAAATTTGACTGTCTGTTTATGAAAAGAAGAATTTTAGTTCTACAGAACAGAGCATAAGGACACAGGTTCTCTTCTCAGCACATAGATAAATATGTAAATTCAGTTTTTTTCACATGCACAGGCTGGCCTCTACTACTGCACGTATCTTCCTTACAGGAGAATTTAAAAATGATGAGGAGATTTCGGAATGCAGAGAAAGAACTAGGTAAACTCAGTGAAATATGCAGACAGACTTTCACTTTTTTCTCAATGCACATGTAGACTTTTACTCTCGTTTTTCAACCTAATGTCGTTCAATTCACCACCTTGCACAAACAAATCATGCACAAAGAATTTTTCCTGACCCTACCTCGTTTGGAGCTTGAAATTCGATGAAAATTCTAGGTTTCCTCTCCACAGAGTTGTTCTTCCTTTCCTGTAGAACGCTTCTTGTAGAGGTCTCTCAGCTCCTGTAGAATAGAACTGTGCTTCTGGTAGAGCATGATAGGCAAGAGATTTTTGGAAACAAGCAGAAAACTAGTGGAGGACAACTGGTTAAATGCTCTAAAAGTGGTGGATGCGTACTCCAGCCAAGAACGTCATGAGTGCAAAATGAACAGAGGGTGGTGCATGTTTCAACTGAGCTTCTTTTAACTGCAGCGTGATTCGTGGTGAGGGGATGAGGTGGCTGTACCAGACCGTTGATCCGACATCACAACCATAATGTTTCTACATGTTTTTGACTACCATCACCTCCTTTCTCCTGTTATCCACCGCCACCACTACCATTCCTGATGATTTCTCCCTGAATGGACACTCCACATGTGCTGGTTGCACATCTAATCGGCAGTTTTGAATGTAACGTGGCTTGTTTGGATTCCACGAGGATATGTAACTGGCTGAGGGTGGCCAGTCAATTCCACTCAATCCAAACCATTCCCATAGTTATGAAACCTTCAAATATAATTATGCAATTGAAGAACAAGTTTAGGCACTTACCTACGTGGTCGCAGCCATGTTATGCAGATTTCGGATTTTGGAACCCATTCCTTCGTTTGTTGTTGCTACATGCACACTGCATGCTTGGCCTCGGCTATTTTTGATGTTCATACGTTCAAGTAGAGCTCCATGCATGTTTCTTCTGCCATACTTTGTTGTCCCTGTCTCCGTAGTATGTCTTTCAAAGGGATCAGCTGCTACAGGAATCCTGTAGGATGTCCTATAGCTGCTTCTCCTCCTGGGATGCAAGCTAGAATGAGCAGGGCTACACTGTTGATGAGGGTCTTAGCTAATGAGGAGTCTAGATAGAGGGTATCAGGTATGGCAAGTGACAAAGTGCTACTTATATTTATCATTAAAAAATTTCACTGGCAGCATGAAGAAAACAAGATTTCTGTGTGTGACTGTGCAGGGACATAAAAATGAGTGCAATGGAGGGGTCCAAAGATGGAAGAAGGGTGAAATATGGCTATGGATCGAAGCATGGATGTTTGCAACCCTCATAGATACATTCCCAACCTTCAGGTCCTCTTCTGAGATCAATTTTGGCTTGTCTGAAGGTTCTACAAGATATTCCTGTAGAAGACACAGAACTTCTTGTAGAAGGTGAAATCTTGGCCCAAATGTTATGGAAATTTTTGGGCACTACAACCCCAATCATAAATGTCCATAAAATGAGGGCTCCTAAGTCCCTAAAAGTTTTTCTTCACTGCCTAAAGGAAAAAGGTCAACTGATTACATCATCTCCCAGAAGTTCTCCACCAAAAATTTCCCAGAAATGGTCAAAACTGGACCATACTGAATACCCAGTGCAGAGGGTGTGATGCATATCACCTTCTTAGTGTAAAGGGTGCAATGCATACTGAATGGCCCCTCTATATGGTGAAATGGTTGGGAATGGACAAATGGCAGGGACAATTTGCAAGGTTGAAGATCATGGAATCTTCTAGAAGCTTCCCCTCTGACACTTGCCTCTCTGTTTTCGACCAGGGATGAGTAAGAGGTCATCAATCTCCAAGTGGAATCAAGAATTATCAGAGAGAGGACACTAATCAAGACCCCAGAAGATGACTCACCGCCCTACAATCATCTATATATGGATCCCTCATCACAGAGATCCAAAGGCTATAATTTTGTATCTTGTAGAGAAGTGTTGTTGGTTTTCTGGAGAAACTTCATAGTGTTGGGTGATCTAAGCTTTACTTGAGGTGAAGAAGGGCTTTCTTGATGGAGGATGATGCTGGGTCAGAACATATGGTTGTAATCCTCTTGCTATTTTTGATCTTAATAAATCTATTCAAGTTTTCCTCCATATTCTTGTATGTTTTCTTATATATGCATTTGTATGGTTAACACATATTTAGTCTTGTGTTATTTATGAATATAGATCTCTGTTCTTCAATAGTAGTATGTTTCTTTGACTCCATAGGTGCTCTTTGAAGCTAGGCAGACGAAGAAGAAGTGGCAAAGATCTATCAAGAAGGAGAGGAATCAAACAAGGAAACCAAGCGCAAGACTAAGGTTGGTCTCCTTTGTTCCACTCTTATCTATTTTCATAAAGGAAAGTGAAAGTAGACTTTACTTGTTTGTTTCTAAGATAGCTACCAGTCTTAGTGGGAATAGTCGCTCCAAGTGGACACTATTCCTGGTAACAAAATGGCAACTCTGTTGGGGAGCGAATAGATTGTTTGTTAGTCTATCTTTGTTTGTTTTATAAACTTACAGACGAAGCCTGAAGTCAAGCCAGCTAGCCTTCGAACTGCATTTGTTGTACAAATGCAAAGTAGATCAATGTTGCTTCAGTCTATCTCCAGGTTTTGTTTATGAATTAAACAATCGATATACAAATGTTCTAATTGCCCTAAGTGGTGGCTCTAGTAACCTCCTTAGATCAACCCCTGTGATTTACAGATGCTGAACATCACTTACTCGGCCTAAATCCCTGAACTAAATTGAAAATTGTGAGTAAAAACTTGTTAAAAGTCTCACACTGGTACCATCACACCCTGCCTTCAAGGCAGTCTATATGCATCACACTTCCCATGTGCAGTAGGTGCGCTGCATACTGAATTCACTGTGTGATAGGTGCGATGGTCAGGGAAGGTTAACTTTACCTTCAGACTTTGCTTTTTCCTTCACTATTTTCAATTCTATTCAGGAGTTTTGCTGTCTATGGTCAGTATATCTCTATGAAAACCCCCTTCTCTTACATCATTCCGCCTCTATTTTGCAAATAACTGTAAGTATTTTTATGTATTGTGCGCCATTTTCAGTTCTCTTTTGCAAAGAAGTAGCATAGTCGAACTGTCGTTTCTAAATATGAAAGTGTCATAGCTGTCGTTTTCAGTTATAGAAGACAATCCCATTGTTTTTTATAGTTGATTATACAATTACTGTTGTATATGATTTGAATTAGTAGTTTTTAAAGTGTCAAAAATCAATTTTCATTTCGAAATCGCAAAGTGTCTCCCTTATCTTCACTTCATTTTGGAAAGAAATTTGTTGAGTATTGTCGCTTTGAAAATAATTCAGATTTGCACTTAGCTTTCTTATCGTCATTCATACATTAAGAAGGCTGAAAACAAATACATGCATGTGCGTTTGCATTTAGACTGCTTGGTTTGATTTAGGACAGTGCATTTAGTGTGTGCTTTTTGCTCTTTGTTGAAAGACTCTCAACTTTCTTTCCTTAGTAGCTAGGATTTTCATTGCCAAAAGAAGATTAAACAGTTGTTTATCATCTTAGACTGCATTTTAGGAATTGTATACACATCACGCGGTGAACCTGAAAGGCAAATTTTAAAACAAGATCAACTTAAAATAAATTTAATGAATCTAACAACGCTTTGGAACCTAACGCACAACATCTAGAGGTCTAGGCTAGAGACGTATTCCGACGTCGTAAAACTTGGTAACTGTTGTTCTCATTGTTGGTTGGGTGATTCCTCCACTCTGATACGGCAAGTGCCAGTACGGACTTGTGCTCCCACGTACCGTCGAGTATATATTGGGAGACCACAATAGGCTGCATCCTTTATCCTTAGGAAGCCGTGTTGCCGCCCTATCAATCGCAATCCATTGAACATAGCATTTGGGAAGATTGACTTCCATACCGTAAAAAGTATTCTACAGTTTTGCGATTGGTTTGGTAATCCTCTCTGCCTAGATTTCCAGAGAAGTCTATTTTTCTCCTTTTCAAGACTCCTTAAAAGAAAAGGTCCATCTGAACACTTGTCACTTCAGGCTCATTAAAAATCGAAGGCGACTAGAGTCATCTTTTGTTTTTTCTCGACTCTTTAAAATTGAAAAAGAAAGTTGTGTCAGAGCGTCTAAAATTTATTTTAATCGGAATAACATCACAAAATCCCTCGTTGAAATTTAGGTTGATAAAAATTGAGTCTACCAACCAAGGATTTCCCCTTGGAGGAAATCCTAGTCCTTTCTCCTCTTGGGGAGATGTTGGTGCACCCCATATGGCCACATTGTCACTTCCTGGGTTGACGATTGGTTTTCCCGTATGGCTCTTCTCTACCTGTGTCATTCAAAATCCCGTAATTCCTGAACAATCAAGTCAGCAACTAGATGATACTAGAGTTGCCTCCCAACCTTCTACTTCATCTTTTTCTCCCTCTCCTCCTTCCTCTTCGCTTGATAAGGCTGGTAAAGTTAAGGATCAAGTAACTGAGAAGAAGAAGAAGCAGAAAGAGAAAAAAGAAAAGAAGAAGAAGGAACCAAAATTGAAAAGGGGCAACTAGGCATCATCTAGCGAAAATCCTCACACCGCACCGTCTAAACCTAAATATCCATGTGTCATTTGCAATGGAGACCACTATCACCGAGATTGTCCCTGCATCCCTTAGATCTTAAGGGACTGGTCTCCTCGTTTGCATAATCCGGTGTCGTCAACCTCTGATGATCATGTTGAAAGTACACCATCAACCAGTGAAAGTGAATTATCTGGATAGAAAAGGAATCCCATATTTCCTTGTAAATTGTGTAAAGGAAATCACGTCGTCCACCATTGTCCCTTCCTTGACGAAGCTGAAAGAGTTTTGGATGACCGTCCTGCTTCACCTCTACGGCTCCCTCCTGGATATAAAAAACTCTGCCAAGTCCACCACTGGTTGAAAATCCGACTAGCCCACCATTGTGGTCGGCCAAAGCGTCTATCATTGAAAATGAACCCTCTAAATACATACCAGACGAAAGTCAAAAGGCCGAGGCGGTAGTTGACCCGGTCTTGCCTTCAGAATGTTCATCTTCGAATGATACCATCACAGAAGAGAAAGAGAACAACATCGTTCAAATTATTTTCATAAACACAGACTCCGGTGAACTTGGGGGCAGTCTACTCATTCCTTTATCGCAAGAAGGAAGTTCATCAGAGTCATATCCGGCCGTCTATTCGGTCCCACCTCCAAGCAACCTAGTCATTTCCTTCGACTAGAATCTACTAGGCAGACCCCATTTACCAGCTAGTGTACCATTCCGAATCATTGTACAAGCTTACATAATGGTCATTGCTGGTACCATCATCGATGAAGGGGCTTCTGTGAGTATCCTTTCCTCAACTACTTGGAAAGCGCTTGGTTCGCCATCGCTTTTACCTGAAATGAGAAATCTGACAGGCTTTGACAAAGGAACCAGTCGACCATTAGGGATCCTTCCAAATGTGCCCATTACTTTGAGAAGGAAAACAGTTCACGTGAAAGTGATGGTAGTCCAAGGACCCCTGGATTATAAACTACTCCTTGGACGTGACTATATTTATTGCATGGGAGCCGTCGTCTCCTCACTCTTTAGAGTAATGTGTTTTCCGCACGAAGGCAGAGTGGTCAAGCTCGTAGACCAAATGTCATTCCCTAGTTCACACATCGCAAATAGTCAAATGCCATCCCTAAATGGTCTTTTCACGCAAGAAATGTCTCTTCAATCTCGAGTCTGTCCACCTGATGAGCGCGAGTGATTCAGGAGGATGTGACGGAAACCCAGGGGGCATGCACCCTGGTCTGTTTCGGCAGGAAAACCTTGGGTATAAGTATGTTTCCGCAGAGGATATATGACTAGTCTGACGAACCCATCCTTACAGGAAAATGGGATTAGACTGGAATAAGATACCTTGGTCAAAGTTATGTGAGTGGAGGCATCTACGCCACTAACCTTTGTCTATTTCGGTAAACATCACCAAGGAAGCATTTTGTCTGCAACGCAGATGGAACTTTCATGGTAACCTGGGAATTTTTCGCTATACCTGGGGGCATGCAAACCTCTTGTAAGCAAGCAAGAAATGACCAACTAACGTTAGCTCTATGATTCCGCTGAATTCAACCGCCTAGGTCAGGTGAGTGGCCGAAACCATTCATCTTTGCAGGGGCCACCTGGGCACCGGCAAAGTAAAGGTAAACTTTTCCTACCTAGCCTTGGTAGTGATCTTAGTAGTTAAGTAGAGGGGCATAGTTGGTCATTCCTAGCTTGCATGCAAGAGGCTCCGAGGCAAAGCTTACAAAAGGTGCAAGCCCCATACAAAATGGCATATTGAATGAGACATCCTTATTATACAACTGGCGAGCATTGTTACCTCAGGGTTCAAGCTCGTTTAAAAATAAACCCGCCACGAGAAGTTTTAACACGGAATTCAAGCTCGTTAAAAAATAAACATAAGAAAATGAGAAAATGTTTTCCCTAGAGTTTAAGCTCATTAAAAAATGAACTGGTAAATAACCATTGTGAATGCCTTATCATCAGCTTTTGAGCCTTGGTCGTGTTCTCATCATCACCTCCACTCTGTTTGTAGCTGATCATTCACCTCCATTTTATTGTTTACCCTTTCGAGGAACATCTGCGAAGAGTGATTCTATTAGCCATCCTTGTGACACTGTCATGATTGGAAAATTCCAAACCTTACCTAGAATCAGCTGCTACCCGAATTCATCACTCGTTCCTCAAAAAACAAGTCTCCTTTAAGCTCTTTTCAACTGACTCGTAAAATATTGAAAGATTGTGGAGCGATTAGCCTCTTCGGCTCGTTAAAGTCATTGAAAGTGTTATCCCTCCTCTATATTTTAATATTTTTTGACTTGAGGGATTATTACACAAAAAGATCGAGCGCTTGTCTTGCTTGACTCGTTAAAACTATCAAAAATTCATCCCTTTTGTATTATTTTACGCTTTTTCGAACTTAAGGGATTATATGATGAAAAAAAATCTTTGGATTCTCTTTTCCATCCCTTTCAGACTCTCTAAAATTGAAAAGGATCTAGTTATCTTTGTCGTTAAACTCGTTAAAACCTAATAGCGACAAACTCGTTCAAATGGACGAGAACGAGTTTCACTATCGCTAGGCTCGCTAAAATATAGCGACAGGTTTGCCCGAAGGGCATATTATAGAACGAGAATATGTTATCCTCCTCAAGCTTGACAAAAATAAAGAGGTATTGGTCAGCAATGACTAGGGAAAATGGGGAAGAAAACTTGAAAAAGCTTTATTGGTAACAAGTCACTCTTGAACATGACACTTTCCTTCGGCATCCAAGCTGGGTTGGGTTGTTCCATTCACTGGTCATATCACCATTGGTCCATCACACCATCCATATTTTGGGTTAACGCTACCAATCTATCATCGGTGTCGCCGATATGTTCAAGAGAAGTCATTCAGAAAATTTGCCTGTGTCTCACCCACTACAATACATTCACGCTCCATTCTTTCATGACCGTCACCTTGAACACTGTATCATCAGATTGTTTTCACCTCCAAAATCATTTGCTTCATTCCGTGTCGTAGATGTGGGATTCATTAAGGCCCTCCTACTATGGGTCACTTCTTGTCGACGTGAGCTCATTATCCAAGAAGTCGACCTAGGAACAACCCTTTCAGTACTTTGAAGCTTGCATGCCTCAATGGCAAGTTTCTCACTTTCGGCGACAGGTTTACATTAATGGCCTTCGATCAAGAGATTTTGCATGGTGTTCGATGCCAAGTCCTTTTTCACACCACGCAAATTGTACTGTAGTACCTTGAGGGTCATTGTCATTATTGGTGATTCCTGTCGTGCCAGTTAATAGCTTACATCATTGGCTAGTAATCAGGCGATGTTTTTCCATGCTCGACTCCAGAACATTTTTCACATGGATCGACTTGTACTCCGAGTGAAGATTGAATGCGTTTTGAAGACCCCGGATCTAGTTTCATCCATTCGGGCTGCGATATATTCAGGAATATAAAGACATCAAATGTACATCATTGCCGAACAGATGATCATCCAAATCAAAGGATGATGAGTCCAAATCATCAGTCTGCCACACAGACGATTGTCTGTCCTATGTACATGAAAATGAATCTATAAAGCTGAGCATGGGAATGCCCGCCTCAGCTAGATCATGAAAAAAGTTGTCAAGATAATGTATTGTATTGTATCTTATTACAGGTCGCCTCCCAGCTTGAAAAAACTTCGGATCCTCATGGTAAAGCATTTCACCTGACATCAAAAGATTAACAACCTCATGCTTTAGGGGGCAACTGTTATAGACATTTTTGGGCACTACAACCCCAATCATAAATGTCCATAAACTAAGGGCTCTTAAGTCCCTAAAAGTGTTGCTTTACTGCCTAAAGGAACAAGGTCAGTTGATTACATCATCTCCCAGAAGTTCTCCACCAAAAACGTCTCACAAATGGTCAAAACTAGACCATACTGAATACCCAGTATAGAGGGTGCGATGCATATCACCTTCCCAATGTAAAGGGTGCAATGCATACTGAATGGCGCCTCTGTAGGGTGCGATGGTCAGGAATGGACAAATGGTAGGGAAAATTTGCGAGGTGGAAGATCATGGAATCTTCTAGAAGTTTCCCCTATGACACTTGCCTCTCTGTTTTCGACCAGGGATGAGTAAGAGATCATCAATATCCAAGTGGAATCAAGAACTATCAGAGAGAGGACACTAATCAAGACCCCAGATGACTCACCCCCCTACAATCATCTATATATGGATCCCTCATCACAGAGATCCAGAGGCTGGAATTTTGTATCTTGTAGAGAAGTGTTGTTGGTTTTCTGGAGAAACTTCATAGTGTTGGGTGATCTAAGCTTTACTTGAGGTGAAGAAGGGCTTTCTTCCTGGAGGATGATGCTAGGTCAGAACATATGGTTTTAATCCTCTTGCTATTCTTGATCTTAATAAAGCTATTCAATTTTTCCTCCATATTCTTGTATGTTTACTTATATATGCATTTGTATGGTTAACACATATTTGGCCCTATGTTATTTATGAATATAGATCTATGTTTTTCGATAGTAGTATGTTGCTTTAACTCCATAGGTGCTCTTTGAAGCTGGGCAGACGAAGAAGAAACGGAAAAGATCTATCAAGAAGGAGAGGAATCAAACAAGGAAACCAAGTGCAAGACTAAGGTTGGTCTCCTTTGTTCCACTCTTATCTATTTTCATAAAGGAAAGCAAAAATAGACTTTACTTGTTTGTTTCTAAGATAGCTATAGTCTTAGTGGGAATAGCAGCTCCAAGTGGACACTATTCCCGGTAACACCAAATGAGACCAAATCTTAGGAAAGGGTAACGGTCATGGAGGAATGGATTATGAGGAATGCTTGCAGCCTGGTGCTGACCTCTGTCTTTGTCTTGTACGATCCTCCTAACCTGCAATGTCCTTCCTGCAACCTACAATATATTCAACAGAAATTAGGTTTATTTGTCTTTTTTCTTTTTTTTTCTCTCTCTTTTTTTTTTTTTTTAGTCTGAGACAGTTGGGGTGCCTCCAAGAAGTTTTCACCCTCACTGTCTACCCTGGGCACCTCCAAGAGGTTTTCACCCAAGGATTTTTGTTTATTTCTTTGTTCAAGGTGTGGGAGGAGTGGAGACAAGGGCCTGCTCCACTACCAACACTAATTTATCTAGAGTTTCAATGAATACCTGCTTAGAAAGGGGCTTCCTGTAGAATTTCAATCGATTCCCATTGAGGAGAATGGGGAGGGCTTCTTCATGAATGGTCCTGATAAGAACTGAACCATTGTCATTGCATTTATCCACTGTTTATGGTCCCATCCATCTTGCCCTTAGCTTCCCTTTGAAATCCTCGTATCTTGAATCATATAACAGTGCCCAATCTCCTGGCTGAAATTGCTTTTCTTTAAGTTGTCGGTCATGCCATATCTTCCTTTGAAGTTGGACCACCTCTGAGTGGAGAAGGGCCTGCATTCTCTGTTCATCTAGTCCATTCAGCTGAAGTAATATTTCTTGTTGTGCATGGCTGAGATCTAGGTCCAGCTGAGCTGCCAACCTCAATGTGTTATATTCAAATTATATGGACAGCAAAGCCTTCTTCCCATAGACCAGCTCATAAGGTGTGTAACCCGCTGTAGTTTTCCAAGTAGTGTTGTAGGCCCAGGTGGCCTCAACCAAGTGATCTGCCCAATTTTTTCTACTACTACTGACCACTTTAGTCAAAATCACTTCCAAAGCTCTGTTAGTGACTTCCACCTATCCATTTTCTTGCGGATGATAAGGGGTGGAAGTTTTGTGCTTAATCTTGTGATAAGCGAGCATGTCTTCAATCAAGTTAGAGGTAAACTGACTTCCTTGATTTGTGACTAATTCTGTTGTGTAGCCAAGCTTGTAGAAGACATTTTCCCTCAAAAACTCAGCCACTTTTTCTTTTGTTGCTACCTTGATTGCCTTTGTTTCTGCCCACTTTGTCAGGTAGTCCATGCACACAATGGTGTAAGACTTTTGTTTTGAAGGAGGGTTGATAGGACCCACAAATTCCATGCCCCACTTCTCAAATGGCTCAAAAGTCACTTGAGGTTGGAGGGGTATTTCATCCCTTGGAGCCAGTTTCCCCATCCTTTGGCATCAGTCACATTGGCTGATGTATCTACTGACATCTTGATGAAGAGTGGGCCAATAGTAGCCTGCCTATAGAATTTTGAAGGGAATTCTTTTTGCTGCAAAGTGGCCTCCACAGAGTCCATCATGATAGGTTAGGAGGATGTCAAAAACTTCCTCCTCCCTAACACAATGCCTCAAAATCTAATCCAGGCCAAGTTTAAACAGGTTGTCCCCAATCCAAGTGAATGGGATGCTTTTCCTCACATTCTTTCTCTTCTCTTTTGAGGATAGGTGTGGCGGGAACTGTGTTGAAACCAAGTAATTTGCTATATCAACAAACCATGGAGAGAGTATTGAAATAGAAAACAGGTGTTCATCTGGCATTTGATCATCCACCATCCCTTCTTCACCTGCGGGAAAATCTAGTCTAGACAGAAAATCAGCAACAAAATTTTCCTTACATGTCTTATCAACAATGGTCAAATAAAATTGTTGTAATAAAAGTAACCATCTAATGATACGAGCATTTACATCAGGTTTATTCATCAAATACCTAATTGCAGCATGATCATTCTGTACAAATGTTTGGTAACCAGTGATGTAGTGTCTGAACTTGTTTAGGGAATGGACTATAGCTAGGAGCTCTTTCTCGGTCACAGTATAATTTAACTCTACATTGGCCAGGTTTTTATTGACAAAATATATGGAATATGGTAGCTTTTCTTCAACTTGTCCTAAGGCTACTCCTATGGCTTTGTTCGAGGCATCTGTGTGAATGTGGAAAGGTAAGGCCCAGTTTGGACCTCTCAAGATTGGGGCAGTTAACATCTTACCTTTCAACGCATCCAGAGGCTCTTGATAGTTTCCAGTCCATATAAACTCAACATCTTTCCCCAAAAGACCAAACAATGGAGAGGCTAGCTTACTGAATTGTTTAATGAATCTTCTATAATATCCTACTAAGCCTAGAAAACTTCGAACATCTCTTACCTTTTGAGGAGGTGGGACCCTTTGGATGATAGCAATCTTGTTGGGATACACCTGTAATCCTTGCTGAGAAATTGTATGACCTAGCACGGTCCCTTCAGTCATCATGAATTCACATTTTTCAAGACTGAGGGACAGGTTCATTTCAATACACTTGGTTAAAAATTTTCCCAGGTTAGTCAATGCTTCTTGGAAGTTGGACTCATAAGGAGTAAAGTCATCCATATAGATTTCCACCAAATCGTGAACCAACTCAGCAAATATGCTTAGTACTGCTCTCTAGAAAGTGGAAAGAGCATTGAATAACCCAAAGCGAAGGACCCGGTAGGCAAAGGTACCCCATGGACAAGTGAAAGTGGTCTTATCTTGGTCTTTTGGGCTGATTTGGATCTAATTATGCCCGCTAAACCCATCTAGGAAGGAAAAGAACTTCTTCCCTGCCATGCCATCTAACACTTGATCTATGAAAGGCAAAGGGAAATGGTCCTTCTTGGTAGATTTGTTAAGTTCTTAATAATCTACACAAATTCTCGACTTCCCATTTTTCTTGGGCATAAGCACCAAAGGAGAAACCAACTCGCCATCATTGATGGGGTAGATGAATCCTGCATCTAGCAAATTTTGCAGTTCTTATTTTACAATGTCCTTAAGGGTTGGATTCATTCTCCTCTAAGGCTACCTAACTAGTTTACAATCCTTTTTAATGTAAATGTGATGGGTACAGACTAAAGGGTGGGCTCCTTTCATCTCCTTATAGCTCCAAGAAAAAGCATCCAAATGGCGGTTCAATAAGCTACACAGCTCCTTCTCCTGAGAGGGGGATAGGGATGAGTTGATCTTCAAGGTTCTTTCAAGGCCACATTCCACATTCTTAACTCATGGAGAGGTCGGATCAGCCACATAGATATCCACTAAAGCACTGGCTTGGCTATCTTCTACCAACTCTTCTAATGGCAACACACTGGGAGGTGGATTTTGAATCAAATTCTCAATAAGGTCATCCTCGGTTTGAGGACCTCCCCTAGTGGCTTCCACTGTGCACAATGATGCAGAGTAGACTTCATCCTCATATTCCTCCTCCAACCAGATAGGTAAGTCATGTTCTAGTAGAGGTTGGGCAGGAGGATATAGGACTAGCTGTTTGGACACAGGCCCATTCTTAATGGTCATGCTCCCAACTCGACAACTGATGTAAGCATCTGCAGTAGCTAACCAAGGCCTTCCCAAAATGAGGGGGTATCCAGTGAGTTTTTCCTTTGGCTAAAGAACCAATAAGTCCATAGGGTACTCCCAAGAATTAACATAGACCATGACATCTTCCACAATCCCTTCGGGGGTCATGGTGGAGCGGTCTGCTAACTGCAGTACTGTTGAGGTCTTCCTTAGGGAACTTTGAAGGTTGAGTTTGAGCATGGTGTCCCTGGTCATCACATTAATGGCAGCCCCTAGATCAATCAGGGTGTGGGGGATTATGGTGCCATTGATGTGTACATCGACTACAGGACTCTCGGGGTCTAGATATTTTGGACAGATTACTTGCCCCAACATCAGGTCGGATAGTTGTCCTCTGAAATTGATAGTTGGGGCATCCCTCTTGCACCTGCCTGGGTTCCTGAAACACTTCTCTTTGATCAATGTGTTGTAGATTGGTACATCTTTTATGGCCTGGAGAAGTGGTATTTTTACAGATAGCTGTTTAAGTTCTCCCAGAAGTTCAGTCTCTTCTGGGTTTGGTTGCATGGTTCCAGTTAGTCTCTCAGGAAAGGGTGGAATGGATTTGGATTAACTTTCTTGTTTCTCTTCTTCATCCTCCTTAGGAGGAGGTTGGCTATCTAGGAGGACCTTCCCAGATCGTAGGTTGATCTCCTAAATCTCCACAGCATAGGTAGGGCATGTTGTCTCTCGAGTATATACCTGTTGGGCCTATTTGTTATTGGGGTTTGGGTTTGCTTGAGTAGACATCTGGGGTTGTCTTGGAGGAGCATGAGGTAATGGTTATAGTTGAGTAGGTGGTGGAGGAAAAATAGCGGGAGGAGAGTTTTACTGGGGCCTCCACCCCTGTTGAGGTGCATTCCACTGAGGTTGTGGCTGAACATGAGAATGAAACGAATGAGTAACGGGTTGATATTGTATTGAGATGGATATGACCAAGGAGTGGGTGCGGACTAGGAAGGATGAGAAGGGGGACCCCAAGAAGGTATGTGAGTGGATTGGTTGGGGTTATAATAAGTCTGGGATGTCCCTTGCATCCTCTGCTGGTAAGGTCTGGGTCCATGTGGCCTCCTTTGGTTCAGGAAGTAGAGTGGTTTAGTGGCTTCTTCAGCCCCTTGGTACATAGCTTTAAGTCTGGGTAAGGTTGGGCACTGGTTTGTAGGGTGGTCTTCCTCACAAACGAAACATATCTCTACAGAGTGCAATGGACACTTGTTCCTAGGATGCTTCCTGGTGCATCTGGGACAAAAGATGGCCAAAGCCCTCTCAGATTCCTCTTACCTCTGTTGGATTCGGAAGGTATCCATTTTCATGGAAATGGTCTATCTCACCTCATTTTAAGCTCTTCCATCTGATTTGAAAACTCATGTTTGGAAAAGGGGGCACTGGCTGAAATTTGACTCCCCCTACCTCTTTTCCGGGCTGCCCTAGAATGGTTTCTAAACACAGTCTTTATGTCATCCTAAGGTAGCTGGTAGATGTCTCCTTTAGCCAGCAAATGGAGGGTATCTAGAAGGTCTTCAGGGACTCCTCGGAGTAGAACCAGCTTCAGAGATTCAGGGTCAAGTGTGCACCTGGCCCTTTTATAACTAAATTGGAACCTTTCTTCATAGTCTTCTAAAAATTCATCACTTCCCATGGTCATCCGACATATTTCTCCCTTTGTTTCCTTTGACCTACAGTAATCCCGATATGTGTTGTTAAAGGCTTGCTGCATCCAAGCCCAAGTTGTGATACTGTTTCCAGGTAACCCCATGAACCAGTGTAGTGCTGCATCCTTGAGGGTAGAGGGAAAGAGTTTCAACTTTTTCTCGTCTTTTGCATAGTCATAAGTTTGAAAAACGACAACAAACTAAAACAAGAAGGTATCAAGGTCTTCAGTGGTCAATCCATGGAAGTGAGGTAAGGGTGAGGGGCTTATGTTTTTCATTTTTGTGTCCCCATTAGTCTCTCGAATGGGAAAGGCACCTTCTATTCTCTCCTCGTCTCCTATACCATTTATGTGTTCAACCATGGTCTTGGGAGGAATGTTTTCTTGCTCTTCTTCTATTATAGGATCTTCTTATATCTTTGGAGGTTCACTGCCACAGAAGAAGAGAGAAGGGTGACTCAGTGATGTGGTGGGGGTGTTGGGTAACAATTTTCCTGAATTGCCTCTATTCCTACAAGGCATGGAATGAAATATTTTTGGTTGATTTTTGTTTTTTTCTATGCTTGTACCTGCAAAACTGAAATTAATTGAACAAAAAATTGCAACTAACTACAATAAACCTTGCAGGAATGAAAATTGTAGAATTGAAATGAAAGCAGGAAATGACTAATCTATGCTGCTGAAATGAAATGATAAGCTACGCTTGCAGAATTGAAATGCTAATCTACGCTTGCAGAATTGAAATGCTAATCTATGAAAGCAGGAAATGTCTAATCTACTTTTGTGGAAATGAAATTGCAGAATGGAAATGAAACAATTACTCTACTCTTGCTGAAATAAACTACTTAGAAGAAGGTTGCAGTAGAAAATAGAAGAAAAGCAGCAATCACAAATACTCTGATGCTTCCTCGACAATGGCGCCAAAAAGATGGTGAGCTCCAGTATTGTAGAAATAATGCTGCAACTCCTGGGAATTCCTTCTTTACTTTTATCAACCCGATTGTTCATGATAAACTTGGAAGTGACAGTGATATATGCACAAGTACTAGCTCTTGCCGTAGGCTATCACTTGATCAGCTGGCACAATTCCGCTAGGAGCTTAAGCCAACTTCTATGAGCTCTTAGAAGAAGATTTTAACTGTGATGGATGAAAGCTAACTCAAAAGAGGCTATTTTACTTGTAGAAAGAAACGAAAAGCTGAAAGGAAATGCAAACTCTAGCAAACCCTAGTTTCCTTGACTAACCCTACTGGTGCAAGGAAAGAGATGAAAGTTGCTAAAATGGATGCCATTGACTCTTGAAAAGGTAAACTACATGTGACTAAGCTACTTCTAAAGGAAAATATGGAAAAAAGCATCTTTTTGTATTTTTGAGTAATTTTGCAGAATTATTATGCAGGTGTTTTAATTATTTTTTTGTGTAGAGGTTGATTGGTGAAAGGAAATGGAGTGGGCACTTGCAGGAGGTTGGGAAGGTGAGAAGAGGTACTAAGGGGTCCCTAGCACCCTTCCAGAGAGTTTCACAGTGATCAGATCTCGAAAAACTACTCACGTGAACTTCTACAGGAAGTCTGCAGGGGTTCTACAGGATGTTCTATAGGAAGTTCTACAGGAAGATCCGAGAGAGGATTTTAGAGGGTTGATGGTGGAAACACGGTGGGAAAGTGAAAATGAAGGATGGATAAGGATGTTAAGGGGTCTAAGACCTGGTAAATGAAGCTAAGGAGTGATGAAGGTGGTTGGATTTGTTCAAGGATGGAGGGAGCAATGTTGCACAAGAATGTAGAAATTAGGGAAAATTGGAAAAGTGTGGCAAATGAAGGGAAGGAATCTTGGATTATGGGTTGGAGTAGATTGTATTATGGAGGAAGGGTAGGTAGGGATGTATTACAGGTGCTTTGCACACTATTTTCCAAAACTAATCGAACAAAGACTAGAAAAACTATAGATCTATCTATTTTGACCTAATCTGACCTATAAACCAGAAACATGATGAATAGAAGTTTATATAGAGGAAATCATGCAAGATAACTATTTAAACTAAGCAAGAACAGATCTAAACATGCAAGTACAACTGGTATCAACTTTTCCAACTAAAAGTCTAACACTAGCAATTGCATTGAAAGCCAAAACCAGTTTTTTTGTGGCAGCAAGTATGCCTTGGTCTTAGCTCATGGTCCCGAGGAGGGAGAGATGAAATCAAGGATTGTTTGATGGCCTTCTTGCATATATTTTCTATTACCAAACTGTCAAATCAACCTGAAGCATGAAATGTTATCTTAATCATAAAAAACAACCTAAGTAACAAAGAAAGTTCTTAACCTAAATAACAAAAATTATTCTATGAATGCAAGGAAAACACATAAAAGTACACAAAGGAGGTATTGGAACTCGGGTTGGGCCCAACCCCAAGAGCTACAACCTCCTAAGAAAGCTCAGAGCTGGTGCAAAATGAAATTTATCTCCATTACTCAAAAAATAATCATGTCACAAAATTGTTTACAGCGAGAGCTCGAAAATGAGCTGAAATGCAGAGCTACACTAAAGTGTGAAAAAAATTGTTCCATAAATAAACTACCAAGGTTTGAAGCCTTCCTACTTATGCAACATGAGTACTCCTAACAGTCCTCCTTAACTTTAGGAGCTTGGCTACCAAAACTGCAATTAATCAGCCACTTCACAAAACCTGCTCGGCTTCCCCTTGAAATCATCTTTGGTGGGTTGTTGAACTCCGAGCTGATGGTGGAGAACTCAAGGAAGGGGTCATTTAGTGCAGGAGGCACCCTTCCTACAAATCCTCAGCCTTGTTCCTTCATTTTTGGTTGTCAACTTGCTCATAAATGCTTGACCTTGGTCCAAAAGATGTCCAAAAATCTGCAATAAGCACGTATTAGACTTTGTGGTCAAGTGACTATTCTCATTCATTCAATTAACATAAATATATTCAAAAACATGCATAAAACTATGAAGAATGGTGGATTAATCGAGAATAATAGGCAAAATGAGCCCATAAAGTTACCCATTTTTGGGGTTCATCAGCAGGTGAGCTACGCGGAAGATGATGAAGATACGACCGATGAAGCTACGCGCAGGAAGTTGTGCTATGGAGGGAAGTAGTGCACAACACAACAAAAAAGTGACCGTTGGGGTCACTATTCATGACTTGAAAGCCAGAAGACAGATAAGAGGAGTGGGGTGGTGGCATTTAAGGCCAAAATATTTAAATATCTGCCACCAAAACAACATTAATTGTTAGAATTTAGGGGGAATGATCATATTTGAATTCAAAAAACAATATAAATCACCCATGCCAGTCCATGAGAGAACACTTTGCACCCTTAGAGTTTATGCTGAAATTTGTTGTCTATCACTTATGAGCCGAGCATTTTGGGAGGAATTATTCGCCAACATAGACGTTTCCCTTGAAGCCCATGAGTTATTTATGGAGAGGATGACTTCCACCAACCTCGCTAAAGCTTTGAGTTTGGAAGCTGTATCCGATGCCCTAGGACTTGAAGTATCCAATGTTGAAGCTACACCTACGGTGCCCACACATCGAGGTCACCAAGGCCGAAACAATCCATGGTGAAAGACAAAAAACCTGTACCAATAGAGAAGCAATATGAAGCCAAGGAAAAGCAGAAAATGTTGGTACAAATACACTTCCCCAAGGAAACATACGGTGGTTCCCACCCATAAGAAAGATAAACAATCAGCGAACAATAAGCAAAAGGTTGTAGACCTGGAGGTGGAAGAAGGCCCAGAAATAGAGGATATAGATGCTAAAGGCGTAGAGCCCATAAAAAGGCTCCCTGGGTATATCCCTCCGAGAAAGGGGAAGGAAAAGATCACTAAGGATCCAAATTCAAACAAACTTTCCATTTCCATGCCCCTGCTACTTGAGTAGGTTCCTTTTGAAGTTTTGCGTCTTGAGCGAGTCCCATTATTAAAGATGGAGGATTAGGACCTCGCGGATCATACTAAGTTCCCACACTTAGCGACGGACAAGTACATGAAGAAAGTTTACTATGAAGAAATGAGTGTAACATCGTTGGAAATAGAGGAATAGGTTCGCAGTGTCGAGTAGTCAGGATTTCTCAACTTACTTTAGGTGCCATATTACCACTGCACCCCCATTAACACAATTTGCATACACCAACTGCTCACTTTAGTGAATGATGGGTGTTTATGGCTAGGAGGGCCTATACCCATCACATATATGCTCATTCACAGGATTACAAACTTGCCGCATGAAGGTCTGAACCTGGCCAAGGATTTTGATGGAAAGGTGATGGAGAAGGAGCTTGTTGAGCGAATGAAGAAATATTATGAACTTGTAAATAAGTTGCGCGAGTACTCAATTGTGTGTAATGTCCCTTAATAATAAATAATAAATAATATAATATAATATTAAATAAATAATAAACAATAAATAAAAAAATAGTAATAGTAAATAAATAATAAAACGTTAAATAATTCAACTTAACTTTGGGACGAAGTTCCTTAAAGTGGGGAGATATGTAATGTCCCTTAATAATAAATAATAAATAATATAATATAATATTAAATAAAAAATAAATACTAATAGTAAATAAATAATAAATTAATTACATGCTCTAAATAAATATAAATAAGAAATAAAACAAGAAAGCAGTAAAAATGAGTAAAGCTATCAAAAAGTAAAAAAAAAAGAAATAAAACCTGAAAGTAGTAAGTTGCATGTTGACACATGGAGTGTGTGCATGTGGTTCCCCTTCCAAGGTTTGCTCTATTTAATAGATGGTGAGGAAGATGAAAGGCATTCCATTATTCCATGATTATTTTCTATGATGGACCTTTTGAAAGAGAAACCAAACATTATTTCACAGTGTAGTTATATATGATTTATTTAAATGAGTCCACGTAGTGCACGAAGTTATTCATCTTATGGTACCAATATAGCCCAGCGTCAGCTACTTGGGAAGATGCAGATATTATTTTTAATGACTTTCCTTATTCACTTTATTAAAATGTGTGGCAAACTAATTAGGAGTGCTTACTTAGCTAAGGAAGATAATTTTATGGAGCATCTAAATCATGTTTATTGTTTGAACTTCATGATACATCTAAATCGTACACTATGATTTCAGTTTAGTGTAATTAACAATTATGATGTTGAGTATAATGCTACATGAGGTTTCGTGATATAATGGTAGGAGGATAATGATGCACATATAGTTCTTTTAGTGATGATGTATTCTTATGATGATATGCATAGGCATTATGATGTTATGTCATGGTATATTGACATATTCATTTACTACGTGATGATAGGTATTTAATGTTGAATACTCATGATGGATATGATACACATAATGTGGCATAGGAATTATGATGCTATAATATGAGGTTTATTGAAATGTGGTTCATTTATTATGTGAAGTCATGATATGTCTTTGATGCAAATATGTTGATGTTATAACTTCTGATGGTATTTCATGAGGTGAAGCATGTGATAGTTGCATACAAATTTATGACATGCATGAGCATGCAGTTCGTTATTATTCATAATGTTGCGATTAACAACAATGAATGTTCTCATGATGACATGCAATACTTGGCATGTGGATTATTTTTTATGATACTATGATGGTATAGCTAATGCATTGGTTGCATGTTGAGGTGTGATGATTGACAAGACTCCAAAAATGGGCCGAGAGGGCTGGTTTATTTGATAATCTCATGCAAGCCCATACGCACAAGGGAGAATAAGTAACACCATATGGGCTGGGGACAAACTCAATCAACACTACATATGCCAGTGGTTCCTTTGTCTTGTATTGCTCTTGATGAATAGCTCTTGAGGGCTATGGGACCATCTTGATGAGGCCAAGTGCTTGATATTGAAGGCTAGGTGCCTAGTATTGTATTGGGATGCCGAAGTCTAGTGGGGGTGTAAGGACTTCGATGCCTGGGGTTTTGCGCCTTAGTGAGTTGTGGAGGGAGTGGGCCAACCTTGCGAGATGCTCGGAGACATTGAGCACTATACCAGATGCCTGCCTTGGGGCAGATGAGGTTTGCGTCAGGCGCGAGCCTTGGGGCCAACCTTGGACTAGGATACAAACCAAGGAGGCTTATGCCTGGTTCCGAAAGTGGGAAAAAGGACAGAGATTCCTTGGGATATCCCAGGTGTTGTGAAACTTTCAATGCCTGCTGGTTATACTAGTTCAACAAAGGGTGTCGATGAACATGAAGTAATAAATAACAAAATAAAATGTTAAATAATTCAACTTAACTTCGGGACGAAGTTCCTTAAAGTGGGGGAGTATGTAATATCCCTTAATAATAAATAATAATATAATATAATATAATATTAAATAAATAATAAATAAATAAATAAATAATAGTAATAGTAAATAATAATAAATAATAAATTAATAAATTAATTACATTCTCTAAATAAATATAAATAAGAAATAAAACAAGAAAGAAATAAAGATCAATAAAGCTATCAAAAAGTAAAAACAAAAGAAATAAAACAAGAAAGCAGTAAGTTGCATGTTGACACATGGAGTGTATGCATGTGGTTCCCCTTCCAAGGTTTCCTCTATTTAATAAATGGTGAGGAAGATGAGAGGCATTCCATCATTCAATGATTTCATCATCCATTCTTTTGGAGAATAGTGTTATGAGACAAAGGATACCCTAGCAGTAGCACTTTGATTGAGGGCTCGAGGGTGGCCAGTTGTAGCAAGATTTTGTGCAATTCAGCCTACGGTTGGGTGGAGAGTTGTCCCCAAGACTTTGTTGCAGTTAGCAGAATTCAACTAGCGTTCAACTAGCATTCCCCAGGTAAGTTGTCTCTACTCGTATCTTTTGCAATTTAATGTTAATTATTTGATAAATTACGTGTTGATTATAAATCACATGATTAATCAAATTAATTACATGTTTTTATTTCATGGTTTTTACATTGTGTCTATCTCAGACCTCACAGTTCAGTTGGCCACACAGATATTTGTAGGAAAGGTGATCAGGAAGTGTCATGTGAATGAAGTTCTGGTGCCTATAGTGTCCCTAGCTGCTCAATGCACGAAGGGCGTCCTGTTCAACTGGTCCAGGTACTTTTACCAAGAATTCCTCGTAAATTTCCACAAGGCTCGGGATGAAACTAAGTTGTTTCATTACGCTTGGTTACTTCTATCAATTGTATTGCTTGCAAGGGAACTGCCAAAGGATAGCCAATTTCCTCCGCTAAAATAAGGATTACCAGAGGTAGTGCAGTTCGCCTCTTTGTGAGGTACAAAGGACCCCACACGGATCATAGAAGAAAAAATATTTTGGGTCCTAATGGAATCAAGTCTCCACATGGCGATTAACTAGTGCCCAAGTTTGTCCCTAATCTTGTACACGCAGTTGTCAGCCTATGCAACCTTCAAGGCTGACTTTCACAGAGTATATATCCAAGTGTGGAAGGATCCAACACAGAAGTGGCATGATTTTCCATACTTGGTGATGGAGACTAGTGTGCAGGAGGTAGTGGCGCATTGGCTAGCCAAGTGGTATGCCCCTTTAGATGTAGTTGTTGGGCCAAGCACAGATGTGAAGAGTGCAACCGCAAAGGAAAGGAAGGAGGCAGCTAGGCAGGCTGCGCAGAACTTGCCTGTGCAAAAAAAGAATTATATTGCATATAAGGCTCAGGTCAAGAAGGAATGTGCTGCCAAGGAGAATGCAGAGCAGGAGCAGCACGAGACCCAGAAAGGTGACAAGTCACCTCACTGGAAACCGAAACAGAAACAGGACAAGTTGTCAGAGATGAGGAAGGGAAGTGCACACCCTCCATTCTGAAATGGCATGACTGGAGTAGTAAGGTGGATCGCGGAAGAAGCAAAAATCCCAAAAAACACAGATTGATCCCATGGTGCTCACAGAAAGTGATCTGAATAAGATCAGTGATAAATTCAGGGACGTCGCCAAAAAATTACTACAGCAGTTGGAACAACAATACATACAAACATTGGGAGGAGTCCAGAAGGATCTTCAAGAGTTGCAACTCCAATCAACCAAGATCCAAACAGATGTTGGGAAAGTGAGCAGTGCAGCAAGAAGTTCGACACGAGGTCGAAGTACAAGCGCATAGATTATTATGTGGCCGCAGGATGTGCGAGTCTTCCCCTTACCTGCAGGTTCAGTCTGTGCCGACACCAAGGACCTGTGTGCCCTCCTCGACAAAATCCCAAATATGGGTGTGAACCTTGTCGTGATGCAACTGTAGTTATTGCATGCATTGTTATAGGGAGTCGTGCAAGTGCTTCGCATTAGGGAACAAATGAGCTCTCAGTGCTGTCAGCGACATCAAAGTTAGTAATCAGCAATTGTTTGCTTAAACGACACAGGCTTTGTAGGAGAAGGAAAAGTTCCAAGCACATAGTTCACGGCTGGACTCAGTAGTTGCAGAGGCATGTAGCATAGTGCCTGAGCTTCATATTCCCGAAGACACACAGCCATAAGTGAAGATTATAAAATTAGTTGTCAGTGCACGAAGCCAAAGATAAGGTTAGCCGAGTTCAATTTGAACTCAACATGAAGATCACTGAGATGCAATTGAAGTTGTAGCCTACGACTCCGCCAGAGGTTCGGGAACAACACAAAGCTGCATCAAGGAACGATTGGCCACGTTGGACGCCACAATTGCAGACTGCTCAACAATATTTGAGCAAGCTATGGAGTTGGTAACAAATTTGTAGGAGGAACCAAACCTATAGACACTAAATACAGAGATCAGCAAGCTGCAGAAGTGCTATGATGAAGTTAGGGCAACAATGCACTTAATCGCACCAGCACATCGCCTTGCAAAATTACAGGAGGGGAAGCAACTCCTAACGCAGGTAGAGGCAACATAGAAGAAGGAGGCCTTTGCTAAAAGCCAGACTAGATCTTATCAGATCATGAGAACCATCCAGGATAAGTTGAAGGGCTTGTAGTAGACGTAGCAGACAATGAGGTTGGATACAAAAGGACCGACTAAAGAGAAGCCAATTAAGGAGGTCAAGCACGCAGCCACTTAGAACACTGCCGAAGTTATTGTAATTCAGGTGGAGCTGGGAGATATTTGCAGCAATATCGTAGTGCCAATCAAGTGACTCGAGGGAGAGTCAAGACCTTTATGTTGGGGTCCTGTTGGGATGGGGTCCCGGAGGTCTGTTTTGGGGTTAAAATAACCCAAGTTTTGATTTATATTTTGTAACTAATGTAAAGTCTCCGTTTTTTGTGGATGCATAGCACCTATATGGTTAGGAGTCATAGGGGATTGGCCCCTTGTTTATGTAAAGGTTGAGTTGGCTTTGAGACCCACCCATCGTCCATGGACCATGGGATTATATGTAAAAGGATATAAATAAGTGTGCCTTACAGAGTCTAAGAGATATATCTAAGAAATGATGAAGGTAATGGGTCAGTAAGAGAAACGTGATAACGCAGAGAAGGGGTCAGATAGGAGAGAAAGGCTCTGTAGTTGAGCGCGAAGAGGCCTAGGTAGAGTCTATAGCTAAGTGCGCAGACCCCTCCAGCTAAATGCACACTGTAGTTTTGAGTTTGTGAAGTTGAACTGAAGATCAATGAAGAAGCTTACCGAAGAAATATTATGTATATTTGTTTATTTCTATTTTCTTATGTTTACAATATATTTTGTGGATAAATAATGTGCGTATGAAATATTGATCTAATGGTGCATGATTCTATTGGATAACTGTTAGATAATGTATGCAAGCATGTTTATGTGCTTTTGCGAAGACTATGATGAACTAGCTAATGTTTATTAATAACCAAGCTTATCTATGTGAGCCCTAATCTAGAATTGTTCTCTGATGCATGTAAGTGGATATATCAGCTAATAAAGGTGCGCATAAGCCGATTGTAGACCTTCGTGAAGGTCTAGAGGATTTTTTAGTAGAGTTGCCGTACCGAATCCTAAGGGCTTATCTATATGTACGAAGGTAGATCTGAGGTGCTAAAAGACATCACACTCATCTTTGGATGCAGAAACTTGGCTCTTGCATTCCCCTGTACTACTTTAGGTGAGACTGCAGACTACATTATGTGGGTTGTTTCCAAAAGGGCTAGTAGTGTAGGGATTTGTTGGTTGGGACAACTAACTCTGAACCTGGGTCAAGACCACCTAGGCCAATAATGTGATATGCTACTATTGTTGGAATATTGATTTATGGATGATCATATGATCCATGTACTTGTATCATGATATAGTATTAGACATGCATTGATTTGAGATTTATTATGAGAGACATGTTAGTAATATGATGTATATTGAGTCATGAGAATTAGTCATGTTATATGGTTGTCAATAAACTCAGTACAGTCATACATTTCATGTATTATTATTGTACACTCACTTACTTATCATGGAAGGGATTTCTAAAGTTATTCATTCACTAAGAGAGAGTCATGTGAGTCATGTTTAGCCATATATGGGCTTATTTTTGTCATTGTACAATAATGTATTATCATTATTGTAGTCATGTAATAAGTCTTTGAGGTTGTGTACTTTTTTGGATATCATTGAGTCATAGTCTTGGTTCTTGTGGAGTAGCCTCTTGCATATGGCAAGGAGGTGATGACAGTCATGTGTATCATTTTACATTCAACCATGGAGATGCTTCAGTGGAGTATGGATGGTCCCATATTATGACTTATCATCATGTATTTGTTGCTATTGTATCTACCTCAGAGAGATTCTACATTGTTGCTGATACATATATGTTTTCTGCTGCTAGTGATGTTGATGGTGAGAGTGTTGCTGGAGAATATGTGGTGGGGATGATGTATTTGTTGTTGTTGTTTTAGAGTGGATGGATATTTTCTATTCTTTCTATGGATTTGATCAATTTTGTTGCTTCTAGTAGATTACATTATGTTGTTGTTGCTATATGTTAGTGATATGATCTGTTGTTATTGCTATGACTTGGACTATGTTGTTGTTGCTTTAGGGGGAGAGCATGTTTCTATAGCTGCTGAGTAAGAATTTATTGATGCTGCTGGTAGAAGATGTATGATGCTACTCATGTGTGTTGATGATTGGACATAGCTTATATCCAGGTCCAAAGTGGAGTCATTGTCCAGCAAATGAAGCAGTGGTGGAGTTTCTATAATCAGTCTCCAAGTTGGAGATTGTTGGGTGTGGAGCCTAATTATCTTCAGTATTCAAAGGTATCATTGCATTGGACCCCAGTTCGTAATGGAGTGGCAAAACCACCCATAAAATATTCGCTGCAGGGGGGGTCCAGGGAGGGGTGGTAGGGGGATTAGGGGCAGCACCCCTAAAGCTAAAAATAGATGTAAACTTTCCTTGTAAAATGTTGTAATTTCATAGTCAATCTAGGTCGTTTATTAGGTGGAGATCCAACGGTAGAAGTTATGTTTAATTTAGGGTTTTTTTTCCCTAGAAGGAAACCCCTCGCTATATATGAGGGGGTTGTATTGTGTCTATGTAGATTTGTATTCTGAGTGAGGAAGAGAGAGGAGATTAAGAGCAAAGAGGGAATTACAGTGGATCTGTTGTAGGTTGTATCTCTTTAGTTTGTTGGATAACATAAAAGGAAGGACTAGCTATTTCTTTGTGGACGTAGTACAAACTGGGTGAACCACATATATCTATGTCTCTCTTGTTTTATGCATTTTTTGTGTTTATATTTCTGCAATATTTTATGTGTTCCATTGCTTTGTAATATATAATTTTCTAACAACCGAAGTATTAGTGGATGTCCGGAAATCTCCACAGGCACCGAGACTAAAGCCAATCCCAACCAAGGAGACTATGAAGGACAAGAAGGGAAAGCAGCCTGCCATACTGGTGCGCGCATCACCAAGGAGAAACCCACTAAAGCCCACTGCACATGAGAAAGGAAAGGCTATAAACCTAGAAGCAGAGGAGGAGGATAACGAAGACATCTCAATGGATGATGAGCGCCTTGAAGGGAGTTGGGTTGAACCTGGCAACACTTCCACGTGAAGCACTCCACCTCTTGCATGATGGAGTAATTGCATAAATGAGGGTCCGGGAGCACTGCGCCCTCCAGGTGATCATCGAACAATGGATCAACAACGAATAGATGGACCTACAAAGAAATGTTTCCATTTTCGCTGAGACCGAGGTGACCAACCAGAGAAGGAAGATCATGCAAGTCATTGAGGAGGCATGCAAAATGGTCCCAGAGTTGGCCATTCCAGAGGAAGAGCCAGTCGAAGTATGCATCTGCAAGTTGGTCACAGGGGTGCGCGACACTCGGACAGAGATGGTGTCGGTTCAGCTGAAGTTGAACGTGCAAATTACCGAGCTACAGCTGAGGGCCCAACCCTCCACACTGCTAGAAGTAAAGGAATAGCAGGCAACCACTGTCATAGAGGCAGTTGCAACGGTGGAAATTGTAGTAGAAAATTGTGCACAGTGGTTCTAGCAATCATTTGAGGTCCTGACAAGCTTGCTGGAGGACCCAATTGTACAAAGGATAGAGACGGAAGCATTTGAGCTACAATAGTGCTACGATGAAGTTAAGGGAACAGCGTGAATCGTCACACTAACATAGAGGCTAGCCAAGCTACAGGAGTCCAAGCAGCTGAAGGAATAGGTGGACATATCACTGCACAAGGAAGCAGTGTTGAAGGAGCAACTAAAGCCCTAGCTAGAGGAAGTTTACACTGTCATAGAAAATATTGAAAGCAAGCTTATGACTCTGTAAGCAAAACAACAAAAGATTCAGGCTCACAACATAAGAGCAATGACCGAGAAGACAGTGGAGGATGCGAAGCAGGCGGCAGCTCAGTGCATAGTTAAGGTAGCGGTCATATAGTTTCAGTTGGATGGGCTTCACGCAAAGATATTTGCGCCTACCGAGTGACTCGAGGGCAAATCACAATGTTTGTGTTGGGGACCTATTGGGAGCAGGATCCCCCAAGGGAATTTTTGGGGCTAAAAGCCCATGTTTGAGTCAAATTTTGTAATAAAAATAAAGACTCTCATTTTGTGGTCACGGAGACCGAAGGCATTATGTGTCATAAAGGGTAGCCCACCCTTAATTTTGTAAAATAAAGTTGGTTGTAAGAGTTCTACCCATGGTCCGCAAACCATGGGATTATATAAAAATAGCTAAGCTCTAAGTAGTTTTGGAGAGAGATACCATGTAAGAGAGTCGTAGCTCTTAAATAATAAGTCTAAGTCTTGGGTTGTAGCATAGGTAGAAGCTCTACAGCTGAGTGCGCAGAGACCTAGGGTAGAATTCCATAGCTGAGTTTGCGGACCCCTGTAGCTGTGTGCACAGGGTGGACAAAGTTGTAAACACTTAGAAGATATTAATAAAGAAATATATTATGCAATTCTTGTGTCTTTGTTCTGTTATTGCATCTTAATATGCCATATATGAATTTCCCTTATTATGCTTATGTGATGCATGAATGAATGTAATTAGATTGAATAGTTGAATGTAATTACAATTATCTCTTTATGTGGTGATAACTATAATTATTGGATAAGATAAGCAAGTCACTTAGAGTAAGTTGGGAATCTAAACGACATGCTGCCATAGTTACACGAAAGTACCTAAGCAACAGGCTAGGGTTGCACAAAGGTCGATCATACCCTTTCATGGATGTATTAAAGGACAGAATAAAGGGCTCGTCTTGCAAACCCTAGAGCAAAGTGACCTGCGCGAAGGCAGGAATATAGGGAATCAAATGACATCACAACCATCTTAGGGTGTGGAAACTTGGTTCCAGCATCCCCGCATACTGCTTTAGGTGAGACTTCGGTCTGTGCTCTGTGGACTGATGTCGAAAGAGCGAGTAGTGTAGGGATTTGTTTGGCTAATTAACAACAAACCTCGATTAGGCCCCCTCAAGCCAATACCTTATGATATTGATTTTTTATTTAACCTCTTTAAAATAATTAAAAATAAATTCAAGCATTATGTTTAAAGAAGTTAGATGAAAAATAGCATATGAATCTGAAAGTGTCAAACTCACATGCCATTGAATAGAGGATTCCTTCATGAATCTAACATGATTAACTCCACCACCTGAGGACAAAGTTAGCCATAAGTCCGATAGGGTACAAAATGGAGATGCAGGAAATTTTGTAGAAGTGGTGCTGAAATTGTTGATTTTAGGACTTAAGAGGCTCGATCAAGCGCCTAAATTCGAAATTTAAACAGTTCAATCGAGGGTTTTGTAAACTCTTAATCAAGTCGTTTACGTGGTTAATAGGAGCTTGATCGAGCATTATGGCTCAATCAAGAACTATGGCTCGATCGAGCCTTTAAAAAAAAAAATTATCTAAAGCTAAACATTTTAAAATTCCAAATCTCATTAGAATTTTTGTTATAATGTCATGTAAAAACCTTATTAAATTGAATATTAATATTAAAAGAATATTATTATTATTAAAAATAAAATTATGAAATGATATAGTATTATAAAAATGTAATATTAATATATTTAATGTTAATATTAAATTTATTAATTTAGATTAATGTAATATTATAACTTTAATATATATAAAATTTCTATATTATAATATATACGAGCACAACCACATTAATAGATGTGGTTGATATACGCCATAGGTGTTAACAAAATATTTGATCATTAACACAAAAAGAGTCATACAAGTTGACTCAATATATGTTAATTTTATTTAACCGATTTGTTTTTTATAAATCTAACATAATAAAATATATAATAATTTTAAAATCTTGAAGTAATCAAAACCTAAAGCTACCTTTAAATAAATAAAACCTAAACAGTTTCAATTGGAAGACATGAAGCGCTCTATGTATGTTTCATGGAGGTAGTTGGAACATTAATATTTTGGAATACTTTGTATAATATTTCCATGGAAAATTAAAATTTTCCCTCTAGGTGAATGTACAACACACATTTGAAATCTTGATTTCTAAATATGTATTATATACAAAAATTAAATTTTTGTATGCCATAAAAATAAAAAAATATATATATTTAAACATAATATTTTAATTGTCAACGTATTTTAATTTTTTTGAAATATAGAGTGAGAGAGAGAGGGAGAGAGGGGTAGGAGAGAGAGGGGGGGACACAAATATGGAGAGAGGGAGAGGAGGAGAGAGCCTCCAAGAAAGACAGGGAGCTCTAGAGATCGAGTTGGAGGATAAGATAGGGATGGAATAAGTTCAAGACATATAGAGAGGGAAAGGTCGACAGAAAGCGAGAGAGAGAGAGAGTGACACTAAATAGATGGAGAGTGTGTGTGTGTGTGTTTGGGGGTGAGATAGAAAGACAAAGAAGGAGAGATGGAAAGAAAGGAGAGAGACAATGAGAGAGGGAGAGAGATAGTCAACAAAGTTGCAAGATGGAGCTAGAGAAAGAGAGAGAGAGAGATGGGGGAGAGACAGAGGGAGGTGGGAGAGAAAGGAAGAGAGGAGGGACTTGAGATGTATGGAGAGAGAGAGAGATGGAGTTGGAGTGGGAAAGAGAGTGAGATAAGGAGAAAGTCATAAAGAGAGAGAAAGGTGGAGCAAGAGAGAGGGAGTGGCAAGGGTGAATGAGGGGGAGAGAGAGAGGGGGGGAGCGACAAGGGAGATGGGGAGAGAGGAGAGTAGGAGGGAAGAGAGGTAGAAGGGGAAGATAGAGAGAGATGTAGAGGGAGAGGGAGGGAGATATAGATAGATATGGAGAAACAATGTGTATGTTTCTGGGGTGATATAAAGAGATGAAGAAGGAGCGATAGAGGGAGATAGAGATATAGATGGAAGGGGGAGACAGGGAAGAAGATAGAGATAGAGAGAGGGAGAGAGAGATAGATAGATATGAAGAGACTGAGTGTGTGTTTCTGGGGTGGTGAGATAGAGAGACAAATTATGAGAGATGGAAGGAGAGATCAATATAGACGGTGGGAGAAAGAAAGAGAAGAAAATTGCTTTCACTAGATGCATTGATTTCAGTGTACATATGTTGATTTCTAATCCTTTTTTATTTATTGTAAATTTGATGCATTGATTTATGTATAGATGTTGATTTTTAATTGTTGGGCAGCGGATCCCCCCATAGCATTCGCTTGAAGCCCGAATTTTGGTCAAGTGTAATGTAAAGACCCCGAGAAATATGGGCGCAGAGTGAGAGAGTCTTAGGTTGTCTGCCCTAAAATAATGTAATTTAATGCATGGTATGTCGGCCTACCCATGGTTCGCAGACCATGGGATTGTATAAACAAAGAGAGGCTCTAAGTGTAAAGGGGGTTTTTTCGAAGTCATATGGGTTTTGGATGATGAATTAGCTATAAGCCTGTAAGTCCAAGTCTTGGGTTGTAGTAGTAGGAAGAGGTTCTGCAGCTGAGTGCACAGATGCCTGGTAGAGTCCGCACCTGTGTGCACGGGCCCTTGCAGCTGAGTGCATAGGGCGGAGTTGGGATTGTACTTGGATAGAGAATTAATAACAGATAAGTTGATTCTGGAATATTCTATGTCTATGCTTTTGTTATATTTATGCATCTCTTTACAGTTTTATGATTGTGTGTACTTGTTATGAATGTTGAATGATTAATAAGAAAATTGGGCCCACACAATTAAGTAAGATCTATAATAATAGCAAAGTAAGGATAAAGGATCTACACATCACCTCTTCGCGCTCTTTACAGAGCTGCGTGGAAGCAGTTTCACAAGTTGCGAAGGGTAGATAGTTGCACGGAGCAGCATGCAAGTTCGGTTCACGAACTTGCTAGACTTCATCAAGACATCCCTAGGGTGCGAAAACCTGGTTCCAACACCCTCCCATACTACCTCGGGCGAGACCTCAGTCCGTGCACCACAGACTGTTGCCAAAAGGACCGATAGTTTTGGGATTTGTTTAGCTAAATCACTTCTAAACCTGGGTTAGACCCCTAACAAGCCAACATTAATTCTATTTCATTGCTTGCATTAGATGCATTCATTTCATTAAAGATGTTAATTTATAATCTTGTTTTATTGATATTGCATTAGATGCAGTGATTTTAGTGTAGATGTTGATTCCTAATCCTATTTGATTGCTAGCACTAGATGCATTAATTTCAGTGTAGATATTGATTTCTAATCCTATTTGATAACTTGTAGCATTAGATGAATTCATTTATGTGTAGATGTTGATTTGTAATTCTATTTTATTGTTTTCATTAGATGCATTTATTTTAGTGAAGATGTTGATTTCTCATCCTATTTGATTGCTTGCATTAGATGCATTGATTTCAATGAAGATGTTGATTTCTAATAAATGATGTAACTAGATATATGGTGTACATTAATTTCAAGGTAATTAATTTAACATTATGCATTGCTTTCAATGTAAGAACAAAAAAAATATTGACAACGTGCATTACCACTAAGGTTTTGTATATAACCTCAAACAAAATAAAATCAATAAAACTTGTATTTGTAACTTTTACATCTTCACATATTTTAAAATTGAATATATAACTTATTTCAATCATATTTGAGTTTTTAAAAATTTATTAAAATTTAAATTTCCATCTTAAGGAATTGATTGAAATACTTGGATAACTACTTGTAAATTTAGGAAAATTGATAACATTTTATAAAACTATAGAAATGTTGTCATATATTGTTGTTTGACCTATATATTAAATTTCAATATGATTGAATTATATCATGTTATAACTAAGTTCTTGTAGATAATCTCAAAATAAATATTGTTGAATAAAACCCATCTGTTGTTTACATGACATCTTTAATATAAAATTCAATAAAACTTTTTCAATTATTTGTGTTTTTTAATGTAACCTTGAATAAGCAATTGTTGAATACTTAAAAATTTGTCCATGCATGTGTATATGGGTGGGTTCACAAAAATTTCTATATATAATATATAATATATTTATATGACTTTAAATTCAAATAATTTATTTTTTAAATTGAATTGTAATAACATATATGTTGATTTACACTAAATACACTTTCTACAATCCAATATGAAACATGATTGGAATTATTTCCATGTTCAATATTAAATTGATATATGATATATTTTAGTTCATTTTAAGTATAAAAGAAACTTGCATCATAACTTTTAAGATTGTACTTATTTTCTTAGTCTATGAAACTAGAAATCAAAATTGAACATGTATTTTACTAATCAAATTTATATTATATAGAAAAATGATTAAATTAGCGAAACAATTTAATAGATCCATTTAAACTTCAAAAATTAATGAGCATCCATAAACAATATTAATACAAATCCATAAACTGAAATGGTGAATACATTTATCAATAAACTATCCATATGAAAATATATGCAAATTGCAAATATCACATGAACATCCATAAACTGAAATAATAAGCATCCATAAACTAAAACAATGTACATCCATAAATTGTCCATGTGTGAAAATATACAAAGTTTGTTTCACACATGTAAATGTGCCTTATGAAATGAGCCTAAAAATATACAAATTATGACACTCTAAGTACCACCAGATGCTATGGGGTAAAATGCACGGTGTATGGAGAATGAAAACTACCCTCAAAGGTCTTCCCAGGACCTTCAATAGACTGTAATATTATCTGCAGACGCTACCAAGTTATACACATGTTCATCTATCAAATATCAGTTAACCAAGTATGGAAAGAGTGTTTACCTCAAATATCCTTCTAGATTTGTTTAGAGATCTCAATGCAGCCAAGAAGAACTCCTCGAAAGCTGGCTCCAAGACAATTCCTACACAAAGGAAAGGCAAACACAATCACAACATACAATCTAGAAAACTAATATAAAAATGCACAATGAACATATATTTGTATACAACTTAAACTACTCAACTCGACAAGTATCGAAATGAACAACTCAACGAACAATGTTACCGACACTATGGAGTAGGGAACACAACTGTAGTTCTATATTAATAACGGAAGAGTGATTACAACCATCCGTTGTATCACCCTTCCCTTACCCCTTCTTCCTCTCTCTCTCTCTCTCTTTCAGCTCACGTCTTCAAGTGTATGACAGTTCACAACAGTTTAATGGGCTATTCTTTCAAATGCTCTGACCCCTTTCAAAATGGCCCTCTCACTGCTTATGTAGAAATCGAGTTAGGGATGCCAAGATCCTCCTAGAGTTCATTAGGGAAAAAGCCATGAGCCCACCCTGTTTTCAAGCTTTTTACCATTTTCCTTCATTCTCACATTGGAATTTCCCCAAATAATTCGATTTTTGGGACTTTCCGTGCTTTTATTGAGAAAATTTAGGGATAAATATCCAGATATTTGTGAGCAGATTCGTTGGCTTGACCCACTAAACATCTCTTCCTTTCACTAACGCTCCCCCTGGTCTAACAACTTGAGTTAGCAGGGTGGCTAACGCTCCTCTATGCTTGGTAACAAGCTTTATAAAGCAAGTTAGCAGTGAAAAACCAGCGTTAGCATGGATTCAAGGCTTGCAATTGTGGTCTTTGCTTCAGTCATGCTGTCTGTCAACTCTAAGTTGATGAGGAGGTCATTTTGTCCTAAACATATGCCCCCTAAAGTGTGAGATCAGAGGCAGAGACGATGGTCGAAATACTTTACTAAAACTGTAATTTTCTATCAAAATTTTTAGAGAGAGAAGCTTTGGGCGGTAAGGGAAAACCTGATACAACAAAATACATATATATAAACTACTAAAATCATGTCCTGAGTCCAGCATTCCCATGCTCAGTAGCTATGTCAGAGTAATTTTCTCTTCTGAGATATAACAATGCTGGCCACCGATAAGCACAGAGCGGATCCAGTGTCATAATAGATCATCCTGAAATAGTTGTCTCCAAAGAATAATATTCGAAGCTTGGGAGAGGAAACAAGGCTGAATGATGCAAGCGTCTACCCAAGGTCTTGATTTCTGCTTCACTGAATAAAATAGATTGGTACATGTGATAAGATGTTTTGACATCGAACATGCATGAAAATCATCTGATTACCAGTCAATAATGGAGACCATTAACAAATGTGAGGAAGGCCACCAATAATGGTGATGGTCTCCAAGATGCACAGTGCAAACTAGTGAGTGTGAAAGATTTCTTTGTCATCTAACACTTGTAGAATCACTTAACCAGGAGCCAATAATGAAAACTCATGATTAAACACAAGGTAACCTGCCACTAATGTCTGCAAGTACCATGGCACTGAATGTGTTTCTGGGTTATCTTCCTAGATAGAGTGTTGAAGTCGATAGGAAAAAACATGTCAAAAGGTAGGCAATGACGTGTCCTACATCGGTCGACACGAAACCGGACAAGAAAGATTTTTTTTTGAGGAATCTTTTGAGCATTTGGGTCTAAACAACGGAGGGCACGATGAAAGGATATGTATGATCGGTTGATAGAGGAAACAAATGGGAACCCTTTAACAATAGAAGGCACGACAATGGTTTTAACCAAACAACACTAGGCTCATGAACACTACAGAGTGTTAACATACAAAGATGCAATTACATCAGGGTATATAGGCTAAAACTCATGGGTTGGTAGGGTTCATAATGAGAGGCCATCAAAATGAAGGTTTATCTGAGGGGGTGCCATGTTCAAGAGAACAATTGCTACAAACCACGCTTTCTAATATGGAATATAGTTGTATTGTCCACTTTCCCCGCCTGATTAATTTAATGAGTCCAGAGGGTAAACTCATTGATCTTTTCATGTTTAAAGAGTCTGAAAAGGATCACAAAAAGAATGAATCTTTTGCATATCTAATTAGTTTAATGAGTCTAAAGAGGCAAACTCGTCGATTTTTTCATGTTTTAAGATTTTGAAAAGTATTGTAAAAATAACAACTCTATATCTTGTCTGTGTAATTTAAAGAGTCTAGACTAGACAACTCAGTGGTCTTTTCATATTTAGAGAGTCTAAAAAGATTATAAAGAGAGACTCCATGGTGGTCCCTTTGTCATAGTTGTTAACTCGGTGCGACAAAAGGTTAATAGTATACCCGGATCGTTTACTTTTCCATAAGTTAATCTATTGAACCCGGATAAAGAGAAACCTATTTTCAATAGATGTCGACCTCATTTTGTTACGAGTACGAGGCGACGGGCTAAACTCATTTTTCGTCGTGAATTTTTAATGAGTCACACGACGACAGACTCAATACCTTCATCAAAATTTTTTAATGAGTCAAATGAAGAAAACTCAGGGTATCTTTTTCAGTTTAGTGAGCAAGAAAAAGAGGGCAAAGAATGGCTCATCCATTCTTCAGAGTTTTACGAGCTCAAAGGAGGGGAAAAACTGGGGGATTTTTCGATTTAAGAGTGAGAAACGGTCCCAAAAAAAGAAAGTGCTCTTGCTGCTGTCGTCGATTTTTAACGATCCCAATAACAAAAACTAGGGATTTTTCAGTTCTAATGAGCATGAAAACTACCTAAAAGAATAATCGGGTCATCTTTATTGAGTTTAACAAGCCGAAAGACATAGCTCTGGATTTTTTTCAATTTAAAGAGCGAGAAAAAAACACCTAAAAAGAATGCTCCTTTGGTCTTTTTCTGTTTAATGAGCTGGAAAAAGATCAAAAAATAGTTCCTCAAAGCATGGTTGCATGTATTTAACGAGTGTAATGATGCAAACTTGGAGATGTTTATATTTTTTAAAGAGCAATAAAGTATCACAAAAATTTCTCTAACCATCATCGTATAGATTTAACAAGTGCAACAATGAAAACTTGGAGATGTTTATATTTTTTAAAGAGCAATAAAATATCTCAAAAAGTGCTCTATTCTATTCTTCATTGTAGTAGTTTAACGAACCCAAAGAAGGAGACTCGAGGTTTTTCAGATTAACGAGCAAGAAAAATAACATAAAAAGAACTCTCCATCTTCTTCATGGTAGTTTAATGAGCTTGAAGAAGGAGACTCGAGGATTTTTTGGATTAACGAGAAAGAAAAATACCATAAAAAGAATGCTCGGGCTTTCTTGATCTCATGCTTGACATTAGAAGGGTCTATTCCATGCATTTCCTCATAATACCAAGGAAAAACATCACGGAAGTCCTTAAAACCGCAGGTGAAGCTCACAATTTCCTCAGGATTGCGATTGGCTTCAATCTGTATTTTTTCCGCGATGCCTGTCATGACAGAAATATCGACGAGCAATGGTTTTGAAATATTTCCCCTGTTTCCTTCTACCTCCACAGTTTGGAGGATCGCATAGGGTGAGGAAATGATTTCTGGTATGTCAGGGGACAGGATTTGAAGAGGCAGCATGTCCAAATCAAATATCGAAACATGATGGTGTGAGTCCTCCCAAGGTCGCTCTTCTAACCTTGTGATCTCTCTAATATCTTCATCCACAGGTAGGAATTGATTGAGTGGATCGAAAGAAAGAATGGTTATGGGAGGCGTAGTGTTACCTTTGGCTCAAACCAAAGTGACCAGAGATTCGGATGCAATTTGAATGGCTTCGCAGGCCAATTCAGCTAGTGACATCGGCATTTGTACTCCGTGTGTGTCAATGTTTGAAGGAGCTGGGAAGATCCATGGATCAGTCTGTTCATGAGGAATAGATGAAAGCATATTAACCATCTGTGAAACCTTCAGTGGCTGAAGAGGGAAACAAGCCATGAGGGAAGAAGCCTTTAGTAAACTAGTACCTACACTAACGTAACTGTTAGTTCCACCTCCTACTGGGGGTACAGAGCCACTTGGTAATGGTGAATAATCAGGGGTGTAGAAAGACAACTGATCTATTTTAATAACCTTTCCATCCAATGGAAATTGGATGATGTGAAAGACAGTAGATACAGCGGCCGTCATCGCATATGTCCAACTGTAACCCAACAAGAGATTATACTCGAGTTTTCTGTCTACGACTTCTACGTCCACCGTTATGGTTTTCCTAGACAAAGTGATGGGAAAACTAGCTAGGTATCCTTTTGGGATAAAGGTGTGGCCATCGAAATCTTTAAGGGAGCTCGACAACGGGGATAGGGTTGGGGAACCTAGGGTGAGCCAACATGAAGTTGACATGATGCAAGAAGAAGCACCTTCGTCGATGACAGTTCTATGTATACTTTACCTTTCGACGTGATATGCACCTGAAATGTAAGCTGGTGGGAAAGGGGAGGTTTACACTTGTCCATGTCGAAAATAGCAAGCATGGAATCCGTGGGGTCAAGACCTCTAATAGCCGAAAGCAAAGCTTTCTGTTGGGTGGGGCATGTTTGTAATACTTCGAGCATCGACATAGCCGATGGCGCTTGCGCCAAATCCTCTACGATATTGTAGTGTTGGGCAGCACTTGTAGATGTATTGTGCATTGTGCATCGAAGTTCCCACTTATGGGGTCGAATTAAAAAGTCCTCAACCGGACTTTCGATATGCAGATCATTGGGCAGCGATGGGTTTTGACCTGAGGATGGTTCTGCTGCAGGAGTGACAGGAGCTCCATAAGATTTGGTTCTTGTGGCAAGTTCTACCATTTCAAATGTGAAAATGATAAAAGATCCTTCACCAGCTGAAGGATGTTGTGAACCATCATTGCCCCCTGGCATGGGTTGTTGTTGGTTTGCAATAAGATTTTGTTGCTGCTGAGCAGGAAAAGGATTATTCAGGACATCGGTGGTCCTACGAGTATCATCTCTAGAAAGGTAATTTGTGCATTGTTGAAGACGGGGACAACGCCAGGTTACATGGTCTTCAGCACAGAGTTTGCAAGGAAATTTGGTAGGTGTATCCTTTTCATCAGCAGTAGGCACAACGACCTTCTGTTTTGGGTTGGGCTGCTTTATTGACTACTCCTCAGAAGGAGCGGTCTTTTTCTTATTCTTCTTTTTCTTACCACTGGGATTTTGTGTAGAATTCACAGAGTTTATTGTTGAGTGTGGAGCATGATTATTTAGAGGTCTTTTTTTCAAGTCCAAATAGTAGTCATTGTCCAGCAAATGAAGTAGTGGTGGAGTTGCTACAATCATTCTCCAAGTGGGAGATTGTTTAGTGTGGAGCATGATTATTTAGAGGTCTTTGTTTCAGCTAGATGTATACCCCAGGAAGTTTGTAGACCTCTCCACGAGAGGGGATGTGAGGGGGACTTGTCCCCCCCGCGCGGGTTCAAGGGGACCAATGCCCCCCAGCTGGGGGGTTTGGGGCCAGCAGTCCCCCGGCGGGGATTTCGGGTGCAGTGCCCCCGAAGCTAAAAATAGATGTAAAATTGCCTTGTAAAAGTATAGTAATTTCTAGTAAATCTGGGTCATTCATTAGGAGGATGATCTCACGGTAAAACTTATGTTTAGTTTAGGGTTTTTTGCCCTAGAAGGCAACCCCATCTCTATGTATGAGGGTAGTATATTGAGGCTGTGTAATAGATGTGTATTCTCCAAGCGAGAAATAGAGAGATGAGACTGTGAGAGAAAATAGAGGATATTACAGCAGATTTGCTATAGGTTGTGTCTCTTCATTTTGTTGGATAATAGGAAGGAAGGACTAGTTGTTCAGGGTGGACATAACCCAAACTGGGTGAACCACGTATATCTGTGTCTCTCTGGTTTTATGCGTTTTCTGTGTTTATATTTCTGCAATATTCTATGTGTTCCATTTCTCTGTAATATATAATTTTCTAACAACTGGTATCAAAGCTGAAGGTTTATTTGGCTTATAAACTCGTAGGAAAGAAGGGTTCCTCGTTTGAGTGGGAGAAATGGTGGAAGATGGTAAGTTTAGGGTCGAAAAATTGAACGGCCAAAACTTCTGGCTGTGGATGATGCAGATGGAAGATTATCTGTATCAGAAAGATCTATACCTACCATTTGGCAGAAAAACAAAGATGCCGACGGGTATGACAGATGAAGAATGTAACCTTCTCAATAGAAAGGCACTCGGAACAATATGGTTGTGCCTCGTACCGTCGGTCACCTTCAACATTTCGAAGGAAACAACAACAGAGGGTTTGATTAAGGCATTGGCGAAACTATATGAAAAACCCTCGTCCTCAAACAAGGTATTTCTTATGAAACGATTATTTAATATGAAGATTTTAGAAGGTGGATCTGTTGCAAACCATTTAAATGATTTTAATACTGTTACAAGTCATTTAAGTTATGTAGGGATAAAATTTGATGATGAAGCTAGAGCTCTGTTATTCTTGTGCTCATTGCCAGAAAGTTGGAATGGTTTAGTAATGGCCATTAGTAACTCTTTTTTTGGATCTAGTACTTTATAGTTTGATGATGTTTTCGGTGCTATCCTTAGCGAGGAAATGCAACGAAAAAGATCCGGTGAGACATCAGGTAATGCTTTGAGTGCAGAGTCTAGGGGAAGAAAAATGAAAAGAGGAAAGAGGTCAGGATATCACAGTAAATCAAGGAAATGCAGATCCAAGTCCAGATCGGGGATAATGTGCTGGAAATGCGGAAAGAAAGGACACCTAAAGAAAGACTGTAGATCTCGAAAGGGAAAAGAAGGAGATGCACAGCAAGAAAACAATCATGAAGAAAATGTGACAGGTGAGGTGTTACAAGATGATTTGATTCTTTCTTTCGAAAATATTACTGATTCCTGGGTGGTAGATTCAGGGGCCTCATTCCATGCCACACCTGATAAGAAATATTTTCATGACTATGTTCAAGGAGATTTTGGACAAGTCCGTTTCGGTGATGATAAACACTGTAAAATTGTTGGAATGGGTAAGGTTCTTGTAAAACAGCAGAATGGAAACCAATGGCTACTAAAGGAGGTAAGTCATGTTCCAAATCTAAAGAAAAATATGATTTCAACAAGGAAGTTACGCGGCGAAGGCTGTGTGACAACTTTCACAGATAAAGCTTGGAAGGTCACCAAAGGAGCCCTAGTAATAGCAAAAGGCAAAAAGGTTGGTACATTGTATTTATGCAATGGTATTTCTAACTCTGTTAATGCTTTAACTTCCAAAGGAGCAGATGCAACATTATGGAATCATAGGCTCGGACACATGAGTGAAAAGGGGATGAAGATTCTTCACTCAATGAATTTGTTGTTGGGTTTGAAGAAATGTTTATTTTGGACTTTTGTGAGAATTGCATTTATGGAAAACAGAAGAGAGTCAAATTTCTCAGAGTTGGGAAAGAAAAGAAGAGCAAAAAATTAGAGCTTGTGCATATAGATGTATGGGGACCTACTCAGGTATCATCTCTCGGTGGCTCTTGTTATTATGTTATTTTTATTGATGATGCAACTAGAAAAACTTAGATTTATTGTATTAAGAATAAATCTGATGTATTTGATACTTTCAATAAATGGAAAGCTTTAGTTGAGATTAAGACAGAAAGAAATTAAAGTGTCTCAGATCAGACAATGGAGGTGAATATTGCAACAAAGAGTTTGATAGGTATTGTTCAGAGCATGGAATTCGCAGAGAGAAGACAGTTCCAAGAACACTACAAGAAAATGGTGTGTCAGAAAGGATGAACAGAAAAATCATGGAGCGTGCAAGGTGCATGAGATTGCATGCAGGATTTCCTTTACAATTTTGGGCAGATGTTGTCGATACTACTGTTTATCTAATAAACAGAGGGCCTTAAAGTTACTTGGATGGTGGTGTTCCAAAGGAAACATGGATAGGTAAAAAGGTAAACTACTATTTTTTAAAGCCTTTTAGTTGTGAGGCCTTTGTCCATATTAATAAAGAAAATAGAACAAAGCTTGAGGCAAAGTCAAAGAAATGTACCTTTATTGGATATAGTGTTAATGATTTTGGTTATCGCTTATATGATTATGAAAATCACAAAATCATTAGGAGTAGAGATGTAAGTTTCAATGAAAAGGTCTTGTATAAGAATTAGTTGCAGTAAAAGAAACAGGAAAAAAAAAACAAGGAATACGCAGTTCTTGATGAAATCACTGAAAAAGAAAAGGTGCCTAAAATAATAATAATCAACAACCACAACAACAACAACCACCACAACAGCAACAGGCACCCCACTCACCTGAAAGTGGTGTTAGAAGATCTACTAAGATAAGTATACCCCCTGAACGATACTCTCCTTCATTATATTATTTATTGTTGACTAATTCTGGTGAACTCCAATGTTATGAAGAAGCAATGCAGGTTGAAAACAGGAAGAAGTGGGAGGTAGCCATGGAAGAAGAGATGGACTCCTTAATGCATAATCAAACTTGGGACTTAGTCAGGTTTCCTGTAGGAAAAACTACATTGAAGAATAAATGGGTTTACAGGCTGAAGGGAGAAGATGGAGGAAAACAGAGGTACAAAGATAGACTTGTGGTGAAGGGGTTTGCACAGAAGAAAGGTATTGATTTTGATGAAATATTTTCTCCTGTTGTTAAAATGACTTCAATCATAACTATTTCAAGGCTAGTAGCAGTTGAATATTTTCATCTTGAACAGTTAGATGTAAAAACAGCTTTTCTCCATGGGGATTTGGAGGAAGAAATATATATGCAGCAGCCACAAGGATATGAGGTGAAAGGGAAGGAGAAACTACTGTGCAGGTTGAAGAAGAGCTTGTATGGCTTAAAACAGGCTCCAAGGCAATGTTATCTAAAATTTGACAAGTTTATGTCTGAACAAAGTTATACTAGATGTCACACTAATCATTGTGTTTATCTGAAAAAAGAAAAATGATGGCAGTTATATTATATTGTTATTGTATGTGGATCACATGCTTGTTGCAGGGTCTAACATGTAGGAAATAAATTTGCTCAAAAGAAAATTGGCAAATTCATTTGCAATGAAGGATTTGGGAGCTGCAAAACAAATCCCTGGTATGAGAATAACTAGAGACAGGAAAAATCACAAATTAACATTGTCTCAGAATGAGGAAATACAAAAGGTGTTGAAAAGATTTAATATGCACAATACAAAAACCAGTTAGTACACCTTCTGCTAGCCATTTCAAACTTAGTAAGGAAATGTTCCCAAAGACCTAAGAAGACATGGATTATATGTCTAAAGTTCCATATGCATCAGCAGTTGAAGCTTAATGTATGCAATGGTCTGCACAAGGCCTGATATTGCACATGCAAGTGGGAGTTGTAAGCAGGTACATGAACAATCCAGGAAAGGAACATTGGATGGCAGTGAAATGGATTCTCATATATTTGAAATGTACCAAAAATCAAGCATTATGCTTTGCTGGTTCAAACATTTCTCTATAGGGATATGTTGATGCAGATATGGTAGGTGACAGAGATAACAGGAGGAGCACTACAGGATATGTATTTACTATAGGTGGAACAGCTGTTAGTTGGGTTTCAAAAATCCAAAGTGTTGTTGCACTTTCAACAATAGAAGCAAAGTATGTTTCTGCTACAGAGGCTAGTAAAGAAATGATTTGGTTACAAAGGTTTATGGGTGAATTGGGTAAGAAGCATGATATGGGCACGTTATACAGTGATAGCCAAAGTGCTATTCATCTTGCAAAGAACTCAGCATTTCATTCCAGGACTAAACACATACATCTCAAGTACCATTTCATACGATCAGGGTTGGAAGATGGAGAATGGAAGTTGCAAAAGATACACACTAGCCAAAATCCTACAGATATGCTAACAAAAGTTGTAACCAGGGAGAAACTGAGAATATGCTCAGTTTCAATTGGTCTTCAAGGATGACCATGAAGATGAGAAACAACCATGTCCAAAGAGGATTCATTGTCCAGCAAATGAAGCAGTAGTGGAGTTGCTACAATCATTCTCCAAGTGGGAGATTGTTGAGTGTGGAGCATGATTATTTAGAGGTCTTTGTTTCAGGCGGATGTATACCCCAGGAAGTTTGTACACCCCTCCACGCGAGGGGGTGCAGGGGGGACTTGTCCCCCCCACGGGGGTTCAGGGGCGTCAATCCCCCCTGGTTGGGGGGTTCGTGGGCCAACGATCCCCCGGCGGGGGTTTCGGGGGCAGCGCCCCTGAAGCTAAAAACAGATGTAAAGTTGCCTTGTAAAAGTATAGTAATTTCTAGTAAATCTGAGCCATTCATTAGACGGATGGTTTGACGGCAGAAATTATGTTTAGTTTAAGTTTTTTTCCCTAGAAGGCAACCCCCTCTCTATGTATGAGGGTATTGTATTGAGGCTATGTAATAGATGTGTATTCTCCTAGCGAGAAACACAGAAGTGATACTGTGAGAGAAAATAGAGGATATTACAGCGGATCTGCTGTAGGTTGTGTCTCTTCATTTTGCTGGATAATAGAAAGGAAGGACTGGCTATTTGGGGTGGATGTAGCCCAAACTGGGTGAACCACATATATCTGTTTCTCTCTGGTTTTATGTGTTTTCTATGTTTATATTTCTGCAATATTATATGTGTTCCATTGCTCTATAATATATAATTTTCTAACATTTTTCGCAGTGGTAGGAAGAGCAGTAGTATTGGTAGAGGGGTCCACTGCCATCTTGGCAATGGAACCACTAAGTTGTTATACATCGACCCCAGAAATTGCACCAACAATCCCATCAGTGTACACTCTGGGGTGCTGAGTGGTAGAAGCATTGGGGTTACCAAGAGCATTGGGGATTATGTCGTAAAGAGTGCTAAACTATAAATATATCAAATCTAAGTGATGGGAATGATGTATGGATTGGTCTTCTGTGACCGCACCACCTAATGCAACATCTCTAGCGATTTGCGGGAGTAAGGACCTACAGAACCAGTTCGTTAAGAGAAAGTCTGGGATGGGAGCTTTGACTAACCTCCGCCTACGTCTCCATTCATGTATATGATTGGAGATGTGGGTGGCATTATCCTGACAAAATGAAGTGAGGAGCTCTATCCCAATGTCATAACAGATAGGTAACTAGAAGTGCTTTAGGAACTCCATCACTAAAGCGTCAAAGGTATTTACTGACACGCATGGTAACTCAATATACCATTTCACAGCATTTCCAGTGAGGGTGTGTGGAAAAAGACGTAACCAGACACTATCATCCACCATAGAGTTAGAAACACACCAAAGATGGTAGCTGGTGATATGGGTTCCTGAATCCTCCCCTTGTTTTCCATCAAACTTTGGGATGTCCATTTGTATTTTATGCAGGATCGGCAGCCATTGTAAGTTGTGATAGATGGGGTCATTTTTCAGCTTGTATAAGCCGGGAATATCCAATGGTGCTGAAAAAGGCAGAGAGTTAGGTGCTCCTGACTCAGACCATGGTGATGATGGATGACCTCAGGAGCTCTGTGCTCCTCCCATCATTTGGTTCCCCACAGTGTACATGGGTTGTGTGGTGTAGCAGTTGCTTTGCAGTATGGTGTTGTAGAGTGGATTTCCATGAGGATTTTCATACTGGGGTATGCAATTGCCCCCATTATAAGTGGTGCCCCCTTGACTCATTTGAGTCTATGAGTAGGGTGCCCCCATGGATTGGTTGGGAACCCCTTGTGGATTCTCAACCAACACAGAACTAACCATTTGGCTTTGATTGATAGAGGGAACACTCATGTAAATTAGCAACTGTCCATGCATGCCTGAGAATGGAGGGGGAACTGTGGCATTCCCTACCGACATGTGCATATTGGGAACCCCCCAAATATCTAAATCTGGGGGTTGGAACTGTACATTGGCGGCCGACCATGTTGTTGGTAAACGGGAATCGTGCCCATAGTGCCACATTGAGTGTTATATGGAGCACTGTATGTGGAACTTGTCAAAGGTATGCATTGTGGCACCATAGGAGTGGAGCTTGGCATCTGAAGGGTTCCACTTATAGAGGTTGTTATGTGAGTTGTCATACCTGGGACAAATAGGATAGAGAAATTCCACATTACTGGTGTTGTGATCACTGTCGATGGGGGAAGTGGTAGAGGACCAACAGTGTCTCTAAAATTCCACAACCTATGAGTCGTCGACTGGATAGATGGGAAAGTTCCACCTACTGAAGAAGGAAGTACAGGTACCATGAGAACCACGATAGGGTCCGACGGATTTGTGAGAGAAGTGTTAAAGTGAGGAAGAAATCCTTCCGTGAAGAAATCCTCCGGAAAACTTGAATGGTCGGTCATCCACACAAATCCCGTGTGAGATTTAGGAGAATAATTCCTCAAAGATGAGGAATCTAAGTCAGTGGAACTCGGTGGATCTTCCACAATGAGTGGAGGAAGTCCTAAAAATCGTTTGCAGTGACAATAAGGGCTGGATGTAGGCACAATGACTGTTACGTTTTATCAAATAATTTTTAATGTGATATTCTTTAAAGTCTCAAAAATGATAGCACTCAGGTACCTAAAAATAAAAAATACACTAAATATATCAATCAGCAAACAGAGGGAAAGTACCTCGTCTGATAAGCACCGATCACTGGAGATGAAACCCAGTATCTCAACAAATGACAGAGAAGTATGGCCAAATGTGCGGTTACGGTTACTCTAGAGCTTCGCCCGAACCTTAGATTTTGGGGCAAAGTACTCTCATGAAGATGAGCACCCTCCCAAAAACTGAAGACAAAGTAGATCCGTCCATGTTGGTTACCAGGACAACCTGTCCCAGTCACCTTATGTAAGTACCTAGAAGTTTTGGCCACTAGAGATACCTCAAATCACAAACATTACCAAGGGGGACATAGTTGTAGACAACATGCTATGTGGGCAGGAAACCTGAGTCCCCGACTCAGTTCCGAAATCCCCGAAGGGACCCCCGATACACAGAATGCCCAAAGTATTTGTAAGAGAAGGCAGGCTACCTACAATTACAGTCTGATGTTGTCTCGTATTTCGCTCCGTTGTTAGTGGAGGGGTCCTGGTAATATGAGTGCAGAAGGATTTTTCACTCATTAACGACACTAGTTTTGGTTTTCAACCTTGGGCAGTTCACTCACATGCTTATCCCAAGATTCTAGCCTAGCTAATGTTGGTTTGCTCAAAAGAGTAAATGATTGATTTTAATGTAAATTTTAAGTGTACTTGATTATTTGTATTCGGTAGGGGTGTTGATGTATGAATATGGTGAGAGTCTTGACTCAATAAATCATGCAGAACAATGCCTTAAAAAAAAAAAATCAATTTTTATGCAAACAAGTCTGATGCTACATATTCATAGATTCGTCTGTGTGTCTATAGCCTTACAACACTTGCATAACCAAAATATTCTTTTTCCAATATTTCCTAACAACTATTGAAAACCAAAATGAAGTAGCTTACAACTATTTTGACAGAAGGATGAATACAATTTATCAGTCTTTCTTTCAAAAAAAATGTATTTTAAGAGAGAGAAACTAAAACTTTTTCCTAAAAATAAATTTTTAGGACACCAAATTTGCTAACATAATATAGTTTCAGATCTCACATCAGCCCATGAGAAAATCCCCCCCCCCCCCCTTTGGTTCATAGACACTACTGGAAATCATCGAAATGAGAGACTAACACTTTGTTTCAGTGTAAACAGAGAGTTAGTTGGTCCACTAATGCTCCCTGCACATATGCACAGTGCTTTATAAAGCTCTGTTTAGTTTGGTAACCTACATTAGATAGAGAAATTGCTCAAACAGAGGACCTTTAGAATTAGTTTCTGAGGAGAATTCAAACTAGTAGGATGTAGCAAGATAGTTGGTGGATCAGAAAAGGATTTGAAGAAGTAGGGAGCTCTTAGAAGAAAGAGAAGAATTGAGAGGAGTCTGGGTAAATCGGGAACTAGATGTATAGTCCCCAGCGGAGTCACCAATTCTGCTATGGGGTAAAATGCACGGTGTATGGAGAATGAAAACTACCCTTAAAGGTCTTCCCGAGACCTTCAACAAACTATACGATTATTTGCAGAAGCTACCAAGTTATACACATGTTCATCTATCAAATATCAGTTAACCAAGTATGGAAAGAGTGTTTACCTCAAATCTCCTTCTATATTTGTTTGGAGATCTCAATGCAGCCAAGAAGAACTCCTCCAAAGTCGGCTCCAAGACAATTCCTGCAAAAAGGAAAGGCAAACACAATCACAACATACAATCTAGAAAACTAATATAAGGATGCACAATGAAAATATATTTGTATACAACTTAAACTACTCAAATCAACAAGTATCGAAATGAACAACTCAATGAAAAATGTTACTGACACTATGGAGTAGGGAACAAAACTACAGTTTTGTATTAATAACGAAAGAGTGATTACAACCATCTGTTGTATCAGCCTTCCCTTGCCCATTCTTCCTCTCTCTCTCTCTCTCTCTTTTAGCTCACTTCTTCAAGTGTATGACAGTTCACAATAGCTTAGTGGGCTATCCTTTCAAATGCTCTAACCCCTTTCACAATGGCCCTCTCACTGCATATGTAGCAATCAAGTTAGGGCTGCCAAGCTCCTCCTAGAGTTCATTAGGGAAAAATCCATGAACCTACCCTATTTTCAAGCTTTTTCCCATTTTCCTTCATTCTCACATTGGAATTTCCCCAAATAATTCAATTTTTGGGGCTTTCCTTGCTTTTATTGAGCAATTTTTAGGGATGAATATCTAGATATTTGTGAGCATATTCATTGGCTTGACCCACTGAACATCTCTTAGTTTCACTAACGCTCCCCCTGGTCTAACAACTTGAGTTAGCAGGGTGACTAATGCTCCTCTATGCTTGGTAACAAGCTTTATAAAGCAAGTTAGCAGTAAAAACCAGCGTTAGTGTGGATTCAAGGGCTGCAATTGTGGTCTTTGCTTCAGTCATGTTGTCTTTCACATCTAATTTGATGAGGAGGTCATTTTGTCCTATAACACCAGAACTCCTATGTGAGTTCTACCGCACAAGGTAAGTGTCCATAAGATGGTACTGCAATATAACACATTAGATCATTCAAACTAATTCAAACTAATTAGATCAAATTCAAACTAATTAGATCATCATTTGTAAAAAATAAACAATATCGAAATAAATTTTATTGAACCACATTTTTAATTGTAAATATATATGCATGAATCTACAAACCTCAGTTGAGTCCAAATGCAAGTTCGATAGGATGGGGGTCTGATCATAAATCTGGGTTTCATGCTCCCCTACCCTTGGCTCGATGATTGGGGCCTGTATCGATGGACCTACATCATTAGTGCCTCTAAACCCAACATCAAACTCGTATCTCCACATAATAATGGCATCAACATAACCTACATATATGCTTGTGTACACAAGGGAAATGACAAATTATAATTAGTCTACAAATTAATTATCATATTTATGTAACTTAAAAAAAATGTGGAAATATTAAGAATAAATAAGTTTAGCACAATTTTTGGTCCATGTGGTTGTACATACTACCTATCCTTCACATTATTCAACATATAATGTGGAGGTGGAGGTGGAGGAGAATTGATGGAAATGTGTTTTGGCCAAAGATTCCCTCGTTGATCAACTTCCCCCTTGAATGACCTCGTAAGCTCATCCATGTAGCTGGGGCATGTCTACATGTTATCATGAACTTATTAATATAAATTATGCAATCTAATATGAACTACAAATTTTAGTATAAATAATTATGCATAATTTGACAATAAGAGACAAAATTTTCCTAGAAATATTTACCTAGTTTGTGTCATGTGTGCCATGCACTCTCCAAGTCTGACAAATGGCATCACGATACATACATGTATGTGTCAAAATTTGATCAAAGGGTAAACTTGTGAGAAAAGCATCATCATATAAGGGCACTAATGGGTCACAAGGTAGTGATGGTGGTCTCTATATCTATTCATGCAATGCAACATGCGCACTAGCCAATGATGCCCACATGTTGGCTATAATAGTCTCCCGTGTATCACCACTGAGCTGCAATAACTCCTCCAGCTCTCCAGGTAATACAATGCTCCGAGACGGTAGTTGCAAGAATCTCGAAGGTGATGGTACATGCCCAGGTTCCCCACGAGCCCTTTCGCGCTCATAGGTATGTCCCCTACTAGTACCATAAAAATGATATTCGGTATCAGTGTAATCTAACCTCATATGTAACACAAATGCAACATATAAATTCTTAGAAAAATAAACTATGACCTGGTCATGGTTGGGGAACTTTCCACAACATCCAATGAATTTATCATACGAAAGGGGCTACATGAACATTACTAAAATATCTCAATGGGATTGGACCTTTATGTCTAGCAGGGTGATCTAGAGGGATGCCAAACAACTCCCCATCAACATCAATATCCTTGGCGGCCTCTTTCATCACCTCCCAAGAATTTGAACCTCTAACGTCATGCCTCTTGGCCCTATGTATGAACTATAATATCTGGATATGTGGGCCCAACCTCAAGTATGTATTGATAACCCTAGTCATGTTATCCAACATCAAATACAATGCAAGGCGAGTCGGTGAATTGGAAAGGATATTATTTATCTCTACTGTGATGCATGTATGATTGGTCATAACATCATCTAATGTGATCTTAGTTGTAGCATCATCCCACGGAGGTATCGATGCTACACTTTGATCAAGGCGAGTCAGTGAATTGGTAGGGATATTCTTTATCTCTATTGTAATCCATGTATGATGGGTCGTAAAATCATCTAATGTGATCTTAGTTATAGCATCATCCCACGGAGGGATTGATGTTGCCCTCTGATCCTCAGCTTTGGACTATAGAGGACCTATAAATCATAATGATAATTTAACATATATATAATTAACAAACTAGAAGCATAATAATATATACATTAACTTCAAACACAACAGTTGAAGAAAATTTACAAATTAAAGAAAATTTTAAGACATAAACACATAAATTTTAAAGAGGATTGAAAAATGCATGAGGTGCACCTGAAATGGGTGAGGTGATCCAAGTGGATATTGGAGGCCACCTGCATATTCCAATTGGACCCCCACGATTGTTTCTCTCAGTTTTTTAGTTTCCTTATTTCTAGCACAATTTACTATTTTTGGCAGTTTGTTGGGTCCTGAACTTCCGGAGTCGTTTTGAGGCCCTAAAAAACTTTCTTTGGGACAATTGGGACCAACTTGTGTCCTTGATTGTTGCTATTCATTAAAAAGTTGCATTCCTTAGATAGATATTTCTAACAAGGTATTGTGCATGTCGAACAGAGATTGTATGCCAAAGTTACGACCCCAGGAAGTTGATGTACCAATTTACCCAAACAAGGCCCATAGTTTGGCGCTTCATATCCTAAGGTTAGGTTTTTGGATGTTTAGGGTTTTTCATTGTTTCTAAATAATAAATAAGCCTTTGAGCCTCATTGTAACACAGTTTAGAGGCATGTAACTGCCACATCTCTTCTTCGAGATAAGCTACCATCACCCGAGCTAGTCTTATTTTCATTCTATTTGTAAGCATATTATAGTATTTGTTAGGATATTCCGACACATAGGAATATAGTTAAGTATAACTTGGTCTAGTATAGAGTTAGGTAAAGTGTGTTTCTTTACTATGTAATTTTCTAACTTACAATCCGACGGTCACGATATACAGTGATCCGACGGTTCATTCTCTCCTCGGTATTACCGACACTTGATCCATGGCTTAACACCCGATTGGTCCATGATCTCTATTTAAAGACATGGAGGGTCATTTGTAGGTTAACTTTTCACGAGAGAAGCTTATGTAAATTTTTATTCTTTTATTAATAAATTGCCTAAAGTGGTCGGGTTGGCTCAGGCCGTGGACTGTTTCCCTCTTTGAGGGTTTTAACCACGTCAAAAATATTGGTGTATTGATATGTGATCTGTTTGTGAGCGGTACCCTTTGGTGTTTTGTCTTAGGAACTTACCCTATAAATTCCTACATGGTATCAGAGCTATTTGAGGGCCGCGTCCGTTGGTGATCCAAATCTGAAGCCAGTAGAACTGCATCCGACTGTTGTTTCCTAGATCTGTTGTTTCTCACTACTTTCGGGGCTGAGAGGACTACTCTGGTGTGTTAGGAGCATCTGTTCCAGTGAGGAAGCCCTTTCGTTTCACGCGAAAAGGTTTCTGATAGCCCTAGCTACGTCATTTTTAAGATCTGGAGGTATACAGTGTTTATTTGCAGTTTCTAGTTATTTATTCTCTCTGTTTATTATTTCGGTTTATTTAGCTTCCTTTTTATTACTGGATCTATACCTTTCATTTCTACGTATTCTCTTTTCCCTGCGATTCTATGCGATCTGGGCAAATAAAAAACAGAGAGGAAGGATTTTTCTCATGCATATGCTCTTTTCCGCTGCGCCTTAGTGTGATCTCGGAAAATCAGAAACATTGAGGAAAATATTTAGTTTCCGAGTAAAGCTAACTTTAAGCCGTAAGGTTTGTTTTTTTTGTATGTCCATGTTGGGTTTTGTGTTTTTTGTTTTGTAGGGAGAAAAAGAGCTTTCTCAAGCAAGCACGCAACCCAAAGCTTCAGTGACTAAAGGTCTTTACAGAATAGCCTCAGGCCAAGAAACCAAACCGAAAGATGAAGATAAGGCAGCTAAATGGGAAAATAGGCAGGATCAAGCACGTGGCTTGATAGGGATGTCTATTTCTCCAGATCTTAGATTCCATATTGCAGAACTTGATACTCCTGATGAAGCAATGAAGCAGATTACTAAAGTTTTTGGAATAAAAAATGAACTTAGAACCCATCAACTTGAAAATGAGTTGCTTACATTGGACCCCAATAATTTTTCTTGCGTTGAAGATTTTTTGTCCAAATTCAAGACCCTTAGATTTCTCTTGGAAGGTGTTAAGGTTAAGAAAGAAGATAGTAACCTTATCTATTCCATTCTTACTATGTTGGGACCAGCCTACTCTATGTTTGTTTCCACGTTCCATTCTACAAGAGAAGCCTTCATTTCTCAAGGACAAGACTACAAGTCTCCTTCCTTTGATTCTTTTTGTGATTCTTTAATAAGAGAACAAGAAAAACTCTTACACCTTGGTCTTCTTAATCTTGGAAACTCTTCTAAGAAAGCATTAACCTCCCAACAACAACCAAATTCAAAGAATCCTAAGAAGTAGTATCCTAAAAGGAATGGTCCTAAACCAAACAAGGGTCCTAAGCAATTTCAGCCTCAAAATGAAAAATCATTTCACGAGAATGATAAGGCAAATAAAAACAAAGGGAAGAAGACTGATAGACATTGCCACTTTTGTAATCGAGATGGCCACTTAGAATCTAAATGCTTTAAGAAGATGGAAGCCTTGGAAGCAGCAATGAAAAAGCATAACATCCATTTGGAGCACTCTTCAAATTCATCTTCAGGAATGGTACTTTCTGCATGTGGTTGTCAAGCATCTCGGTCTGGCTATGCACTAAATGTATCTTCTTCCTCTCATTCTCATGAGTGGCTTATTGATTCTGGAGCTTCTTATCACATGGCCAAAAACAAAGCCATGTTTTCTTCTTTAAATGATTGTACACCAAAAATATATATGTTGGTGATGATAGATCTCTTAGTGTTGTAGGGACTGGAACTGTTCATATAGACAATGGTCAATTTAATGATGTATTATGTGTTCCAACCTTATTCTGCAACCTTCTATCTGTATATTAGATAACTCATTCAGGTGAAGGTAAAATCGTTGAATTTTCACCTCACGATGTTGTAATTAAGGACCTAAGAGATCCTAGACAGATTTTAGCTACTGGCATTTCTGATGATTCTACAAGGTTCTATAAGTTTCACAACTTTGGGTCATCAAATCTTCCCTCGGTATTTGTTACTCATAATGATGAAGTGAGAAAAATTGGCATGAGCGATTTGGTCACTTAAACTATCGCTCCCTTCAGAATCTATGTAAAGAAAATATGGTGACAGGTCTTCCTATGGTATCTTGCAAAGATGGTGTTTGTTCCAGATGTGGTAACTGGAAAACATGATTGGGACCAGTTTTGAAAAATGTGCCTCTTGGCACGCCTCGACCCCTCTACAGCTTGTGCATAATGATTTATGTGGTCCACTTCCAGTTGTTTCCTTCTCTTGCTACAAGTATTTCTTAACTTTCATTGATGATTTCTCCAGACGCACTTGGGTATACTTCTTAAAACTCAAGAGTGAAGTATTTAACAAATTCTTGGCCTTTAAGGCCTTTGTTGAAAACCAATCTGGACATCAAGTTCTTAGGCTAAGATATGATAATGGCAGAGAATATGTTAAAAACGACTTCATCAACATTTTCACTGAGAATGGAATTCAAATGCAACATACTATTCCATATACTCCACAACAAAATGGTGTAGCTGAAAGGAAGAATCACACCTTAAAGGAAATGGCTAATTGTATGCTTGAATCTAAAGGACTTGGTCTTAATTATTGGGCAGAAGCAATTAACTGCGCAAATTACATAATAAATCGCACTCCTACTAAGGTTTTAAAGAATATCACTCCAGAAGAAACATGGAGCTCAATTAAACCAGATGTGAGTCACTTTCGTGTTTTTGGAAGTGAAGCATGGGTCCATATTCTAGATGAAAAACATAAAGCTTTAGAACCTAAGAGTGAAAAATGTATTTTTGTTGGATATTCTGAAAATGTCAAGGATATAGACTTATTCCACTTAAGTCCAAAAATGTTATCATTAGAAGAGATGTAAAGTTTGATGAAAATATATCGGCCTACGCGCCTACCTCCCTCTATCTCTTCTACTTCTGAACATATTTCTTCTTCAAATGATGAAAGCGAGGATGACAATCCTCCCCCACCTTTTCAGGATCCTCCTTCAGATCCTCCACTTCCAAAATGGGTCCGTGCTACTGGGGATGCAGCAGGTGATCTTGCCGGTGATCCTACAGATCAGCGTCGTACACGTTCTCAGTTCGAAAGAGCCTCTTCTTTACTGGCTCAAGTATCAGCGAATTATGATCCTGACACCTTTGCAGAAGCTTCAGGCCATCCAGATTGGGACATAGCTATGAATGACGAATATCGTTCATTATTAGCAAACGATACATGGGATCTTGTTCCTCTACCAAAGGGACGAAAACTTGTTAGATGCAAATGGGTTTATAGAACCAAGTATGGATAAGATGGGAAAGTTTATAAACATAAAGCTCGTCTTGTTGCTAAGGGTTTTTCACAAGTTGAAGGCATTGACTATACTAAAACCTTCTCCCCTATTGCCAAAATGAACTCTGTCCGTCTTGTTCTTTCCCTTACTGCCTCTTTCAAATGGGAAGTCCATCAGATGGATGTTAAATCCGCCTTCTTGCATGGGGACTTGCATGAAGAAATCTATATGGAAAAACCCATTGGATTTATACAAACAGACTCCAGTCTTGTATGTCAGCTTAAGAAATCCCTTTATGGTCTCAAGCAAGCTCCTCGAGCTTGGTACGCCAAAATGGATAGCTTTCTTTTAGAATCTGGCTTTTCTAGGTGTCATTCTAATAATATTGTCTACACCAAGAAAGTGGGCAAGTCTCTTATCATTCTTGTTCTTTATGTTGATGATCGTATCCTCACTGGTAGTGATCCCAACCTCATCAACCATGTGAAGTCCAGCCTTAAAAAGAAGTTTGAAATGACAGACTTAGGACACTTACATTATTTTCTCGATCTTTAAGTCTTGCAACCCAAGGAAGGTATTTCCCTTTCCCAATCCAAGTATGCCTATGATCTCCTACATCATTTTCACATGGAAGACTGTAAGTCAGCTCCTTCTCCCTTTCAGTCTGGAGTCAAACTTTCAGTCACTTGTACTTCCCCTGAAGTTGATGCTACCTTATACCGTCAACTTGTATGAAAACTTTTGTATCTAACCCATACTCGTCCTGACCTTTCCTTTTCTGTTGACCTTGTTGCTCGGTTTATGCAAAAGCCACGTGAAAGTCATTGGAAAGAAGCCAAAACAATACTTCGTTATGTTCGAGGTACAATTTAGTTTGGAATTCATTACAGTGCCGAAGCATCTCCTCTATTGGTTGGTTTCACTGATTCTGATTGGGCTGGTGACCCTGATGATCGGAAGTCTATTGTCGGTTATGTGTTCGCTCTTGGTTCAAGACCTATTACATGGGCTTGCAAGAAACAAGGGCCATTTCTCTTTCTTCAGCAGAAGCAAAATATCATGGTGCCATAGAAGCTAGTAAGGAAGCCTTGTGGCTTCGTCAGATCCTATCAGATTTTGGCTTTCAGCAGCAGTATCCGAATACACTTTGGTGTGATAATCAAAGTGCCATTCAACTATGCAAAGATCGAGTCCAACATCAGCGTAGCAAACACATTGAACTACACATGCACTTCATCAGAAAGCTCATTCATGACCATGTTCTTGAAGTGCAATATTGTTCAACAGATGGTCAAGTTGCAGACATCTTTACAAAGGCTCTCACAGAGGTGCAGTTTACTAAACTTCGTTTTATGGTTGGAGTTCAGGAAGTTGTCACTAAGGGGGGATAGGCTCTAGTGCCTCCTTCCTTCTCCTATTGTGTCATATTTGTAAATCCTTCGGTCCTATCCCAAGTTGTTCTTAAGGGGGGATGTTAGGATATTCCGACACATAGGAATATAGTTAAGTATAACTTGGTCTAGTATAGAGTTAGGTAAAGTGTGTTTCTTTACTATGTACTTTTCTAACTTACAATCCGACAGTCACGATATATGTAGTGATCTGACGATTCATTCTCTCCTCAGTATTACCGACACTTGATCTGTCGCTTAACACTCGATTGGTCCATGATCTCTATTTAAAGAGCATGGAGGGTCATTTGTAGGTTAACTGTTCACGAGAGAAGCTTATGTAATTTTCATTCTTTTATTAATAAATTGCCTGAAGTGGCCGCATTGGCTCAGGTCGTGGACTGTTTCCCTCTTTGAGGGTTTTAACCACGTCAAAAATACTGGTGTATTGATATGTGATCTGTTTGTGAGCGGTGTCCTTTGGTGTTCTGTCTGAGGAACTGACCAAGTAAATTCCTACAGTATTTGATATTAATGAAATGAAATGTTGTTTTTAATGCATCTTTGTATTTATAGTTAGATTTGTAATTTGTTCCATTCCTGTTTAAATTCAGATCAGCGGTATTAGAGTGGTCTTCTCTTTCTTTGTTTTTCTTTGCATGTCCCCGACGAGGTCAGGGTATAAGGAGTTAGGGTTCGATCGGGTTGAACCTTTACAAGATCAGCCTTGCAAACCCCGACGGCCACCCATGGGGGAAGAAAATAAAGGCAAGGGGGTAGGATATCCTATCAAAATATTGTTCGAGGAGGCCCTCGAGAAACAAAGGAGTGTGATGATGGATAACTTTGCCCAGATCCTTCAATAGTTTCCCACCAGTGGTGCATCCACATCTGGCAGCCACTCTAGACGATCCACTCCTTTTAAGGTACAAGTAAACTTTGACATTCCCATATTTGAGGGCCAAATAGATGTAGACGTCGTAGATAAATGGTTAAATCTGATAGAAGGATGTTTTTCTATTCATGATTTTTCCAACTGAGAAAATATTACTTTTTCTCTTCTCAAAGCCACACCCTAGGTCAAGGACTCGTGGGAAACCTACTGCAAGCAGAAGGATGAAAGTAGAACCTCACTTTTTTCAGTCGCACCCACTTGGAATTCATTCTAGGATGCCATCAAGGAGTAGTACTACCCTATCGGAAGCTATGAGGATAAATACATAAAGTGGAAAATGCTACGGCAGGGAAGGGACCAAGATGTGCCAGAGTTTACCGAAGTTTTTCATACCCTTCGCATGAAGTTGGGTATCAAGGATTCTGAGAAACATTTATTACTCAAGTACTGCGACTGCTTTCATAGGTAAATCTAAGACGAGATGGAGTTCCTAGACATCTCCTCGCTCGGCGCGGTGTACCAATACATCATCAAAGATCGAGCATAAGTTTAAACAGAAGAAGGGAGACTTTGGATCTATGAATACGAAGCAAGGGAAAGGTATCCCCAAACCACAGAACAAAGGACAAAACCAAGGCAGGGTGGCCCAAGACAACCCACCAAAGCCGCAAGCAAATAACAACATCGTGAAGCTGAAGAAGGACACAAGAAAGTGGTGTGAGTTCCATAAGAGCTCCACTCACAACACGAGTGTCGAGCTAAGTAGTCACTAGCGGCTAAGATGAAGGCTTCAGAATCAGATCCATGTTCCGACTCTAAGACAAAACCCAACAAGGGGAATGACACAGGAAGCAGACTATTGATGCGGATCCCAATGCCACCATTGCCACCAGAAAGATCTAGAAGGAGGAACTTGAAGATCTAGAGGAGGAGGAGTGCCTCTTCCACTCCCATATGTGGGTAAAGGGCTCCCAGATACAGTTCATTTTCGACAGTGGGAGCCAAAATAACCTCATTTTAGTAGAGGTCATGAAGCAGCTAGGCTTACCGATCACAACACACCCAAAACCATACACAATCAGGTGGCTTCACCAAGGACAGATCTTCGCGTGAGCCAGCAATGACGCGCTCCCATACAGCATCAAGCCCTTCACGGATGAGGTATTGTGTGACATTACTCCCCTTGATGTTTATGATGTATTATTAGGCAACCATACTTGTGGAAGTGACATGCGGTGTATGAGTTAAGGCCTCGTGCTATTATTGTTACTTTGGGAAATAAGTTGTACAGGATACTGGAGGTAGCACCACCTACCGCCATTGCTTTGGTAACTGTAAAACAATGCAATAAAATTATTTCCAAAACTGGGGAATTTGTTTTCCTGATGATATTCCCTCAAGGAAAGAAAAACATGGTGGCTACAACCTCCAAACAAGGCCCCTCTGCATGACAACAACAGATGGACAAGGTCATGGAGGAGTACCAGGACATCTTCACCTCCCCCACAGGGGTGCCTCTGCACTATCATGTCAAGCACTCCATCGATCTGACCTCAAGTGCATCATTAACCAATGGACCAATCTATCAGTGCTTAGTTCTAGAGAACAATGAGATCAAGAGGCAGATTTAGGAGCTACTGCAGAAAGGTCACATCTGACCGAGTTCATCTCCCTGCAACAGCCTGATCGTGTTGGTACAAAGGAAGGATGGGACTTGGAGACACTATATTGACTATCGGGCACTGAACAAGATCACTGTTTGGAATAGGTACCTGATCCCACGGATTGATGACCTTTTGGACCAACTAAAGGGGGGAAAATATTTCAGCAAGATTGACCTAAATTCTGGATATCACAGGGTACCAATTGAACCCTCTGATGTGTGGAATACTTCCTTCAAAGCAAAGGAGGGCCTTTTAGAATGGTTGGTTATGCCTTTCGGGTTGACAAATTCTCCTGCAACCTTCATGAGGCTGATGGATGACATCTTACAGACATTTACTAACTCATTTGTAGTGGTATACTTGGATGACATCCTAATATTTAGCCAGGGTTGGGAAGAGAACCTCCATCACATTCAACAAGTTCTCCAAACACTATGACAACACAAGATGTGTGCCAATTTGGAGAAATGCACTTTTGGCATGACCCAAGTTCAATATCTAGTATACATTATTGATGAACGGGAGCTGCATGTGGATCCAGTCAAGATCCAAGTCATTCGAGATTGGCCAGCCCCAACCACTTTGATAGAGCTCTGCAACTTTCTGGGTCTTGCTAATTTGCACCGTAGCTTCATGTTGGGATTCTCTCATATCACTTGGCCCTCAACAATGGAGGAGCGAAAGAAAAATTATTTTGGTTTGAATCTCAATAGAAGGCATTCATAGAGTTAAAACATCACCTCTTCTCTACACTAGTGCTCACTTTAACATACTTGTAACATCCATTTGAGATCGAGACAGTTGCCTCTGATTATACTATTTGGGTATTCCTTACTCAACAAGGGCATCCAGTGGCATATCACAATGAGACACTTTCAGACATAGTCCGAAAGTATCCCACTTATTAAAAAAATGTATTCCATTGCGCAGGTCTGCCGACAATGGAAGAATTACATTTTGGGGAAGAAAACGATCATCCACATAAACCACCGACCCTTGTAGTTCATATAGGTGCAAGATAAGTTGCAGAATGATTACCATCAGAAGTGGTCACATACCTACAACAGTTCCATTTAAATATCAATTATAATAAGGAAAACACCAATAAAGTTGCAGACTACCTCAGTCGACCACCGATCATGGCGTTAACCACTGTGCTCAACTCTCTTAGGCACAAGACTTCTGATTAGCCACTTCTCGACAAAAGTGACCCAAAATTTGTCCACACATACCAGATGCTCTTGAAGGGTCAGCAAGTTCCATATTTTCACCTCTAGGATGCCATGTTGTGCCACCTGGGATACCTTTGTGTTGCTTCAAACAAGTGTGCCAAGATGATTTGGGGAGCACACTATAGTCAGGCCATTGGGCATTTCAGGGTTGAGAAAATGGTGGCAGTACTGTAGAAGTATTTCTATTGGCCGAATCTTTGACGGGATGTCGAGAAGTACATTAGATCCTGCACTACCTGTGCCATTACCAAATCGACCATCAAGAAGAAATGTCTGTATACTCCACTGCCTACCCCTAGTTGACCTTGGGAATCCATCTACATGGATTACATGTCGGGCCTTCCTTCTACTAAGCATGGCAATGACTGTGTTTTTGTGGTCGTCAATATATCCTCGAAGATGGCCATTATAGTGGCCTACAAGAAGAATATCACAACAGAAGCCACTGGTAAACTCTTATTTGAATGAGTGTGGGTACACTTTGGGATCCCACAATCTATCATCTCAGATCGAGATAGTAGGCTCCTCAGTACATTTTGGTCCAGCCTCTGGCCGATTTTGGAGACCAAGCTCACTAGGTCCACAACTCTGCATCCCCAAACTAATGGTGAGACAAACGTCATCAATAGGATGATTGTACACATTCTGCACATGTACAACTAAAAGAATCCGCTCACATGGGATGAGAGCCTCCCCTATGTCCATCACATCTATAACTGGGCTCTCCACAGCTCAACTGGCCACAGCCTTTTCCAGCTGGGCTTGGGATTCCAGCCACTATATCCCATTAATGTGGCCATGTCGTTGGCAGCTACTTAGGCAGATTCGACTCATGTCCAATCCAAAGTCAATAAGGAAAACAAATTCATTGAGTACATCCAACATATTTGCCATCAGGTCCACAATAATCTAGAGAAATTAGATGCCTAGTACAAGAAGCGACATGATCAACATCGGGTGCCACAGAAGCTGCAAGTGGGCGATGACGTCTAGTTACATTTGCAGAAGGAACACCTTACTGAAGCCTACTGGAAACTCAGACCACTCTGATATGGTCCTTACACCATTACCAAGGCTGTGGGAGATAATTCATTTAGGCTCAATATTCCCCCATTCCTTTGCCTACACCTAGTGTTCAATGTGGACTACTTTCAACCATACTTCCCATCATTGTTGGACACATAAGACATTGCAGAGCAACTCACACCTAAATAGTTAAATCCATATTTCTTGGAACAAGCCACAACTGATCATATCATGGACACACAAATCAATAACACCTGAAAACAAAATACGCAATTACAACAAGTTGTCAAAGCAGGCCAACTCCTTCCCCAGGGCAACTGGCTCACCAGGGACCAAGTTCAGTAGCAATTTCCTTATCTCATCGAGGAACTCAATGTAATGGGGACCATTTCTTCCTAGCGGGGGAGGAACGATCTAGGTAGATATTGGTGGCCACCCTCCTATTCCACTTGGACCCCCACTATTGTTTCTTTCAACTTTTTCAGTTTCCTTATTTATAACACAATTTACTATTTTTGGCAGTTTTTCAGTTCTTAAACTTCTAGAGTTTTGAGGCCCTAAACGATGTTTTTGGGGAAAACTGGGACCAACATGGGTTATTAACTGATGTTGGTCATTCAAAAGTTGTATTCGTCGGATAGATATTTCTAACGAGGTATTGTGTGTGTCAAATAGAGATCATATGCCAAAGTTATGACCTCAGGAAGTTGATGTACCAATTTACCCAAACAGGGCCCATAATTTGGTGCTTCATCTCCTATGGTTAGGTTTTTGGATGTTTAGGGTTTTCCATTGTTTCTCAATAATAAATATCCTTTGAGCTTCATTTTAACACAGTTCAAAGGCATGTAGCCACCACATCTCTTCTCAATGATAAGTTACCATCGCCCGAGATAGTCTTATTTCCATTCTATTTGTAAGCATATTTTGGTATTTGATATTAATGAAATAAAGTGTTGTTTCTACTATATCTTTGTATTTATGGTAATATCTGTAATTTTTTTCATTCCAATTTCAATTCGGATCACGAAGACAATCCACTGCATGTACAAGCATGGCCATTAATAGAGACAGAAGCAATGGCTCTGACACTCTGACTGTTGTCGTAGAAAGGATCTACTAGGGGAGAATGAACTCTTGGTGGGAAACGTGATCTATCATGAGCCTGAACACGTATAATAGACCCACTCACACTATGATGGCCTACAGTTGGGGCGCATATATGGGATGCCTCAACATATTACAATAATACATATAAACTAATCCAAAAAAAAGGTTGATCAAAAAACCATTTTGAAACTCAAGCAGAGTGATCTAGAATGAAGTCCTAAACTTTAGAGTCCATTTTATGATAATTTATCAACCAAATTACATTGTATTCCATGTAAAAATAATCGAAAGAAGTGATCAAATCTACCCTCACACTTTTTCTCATTTCTAAATAATGCATTTTATTCATAGTGCAACTATATGCAAATATATATGTAAAAATTTGAAATAAACCTATTTAAAAAAATAATAAAATTTCATGCCAACCAAGTACTAAAAAATACTTTACAATAACATGTATTAGGTGCATGAACATGAAGAAAATGTTTCTTGTACAACACACTACATAATGAAACAATTTCCAAGTTGTTAGGGAGGTCACAGACCCGAAGATTGCCAAACTAGCAAAAATTTGTCTTCGTTCCACATTCTTCACCTTCTAAGATAAATACTTTGATAAAACCATGGGGGTGGCTATGGGGTCTCTATTATCACCCATAGTAGCCAACCTGTTCATGGAGAAATTTGAAAAGATGGCCCTGGAAACCTACCCTTTGAAGCCCAAAGTTTAGACCAAATTCGTTGATGATACCAATGTAAATTGGCCTCATGGAGATTCAAATCTAAGAAACTTCCTTAACCACCTTAATAGCATTTTCAGCGACATCAAATTTACAATTGAAACTGAGCATAACAATTGCATTCCATTTCTTGAAACTCTTCTTCTTAGAAAAAGAGATGGATCTTTAGATCATAAGGTTTTCTAAAAAAGGCTCACACAGATAGCTACCTCCATGTCGATTCTCATTCCCATCCATCCCAGAAGATGGGGCTTCTCAACGCTCTCTTCATCATATCCTTAAGGATGTCAAACAAAGAACATGTGGATGAGGAAATAAAATATCCGAAAATGTTTTCTTAGGAAGTGGCTACAATCTCAAAGTTATGAACAAAGAATCATAAAAGCTAAGTCTAGAGCCACTTCTAATCCTCCCTCTCCTAGCACTCCAACCCTTATTAGAAAAGAATATCTCCCTTAAATATAGGGCATCTCTGATAAGCTTGCCAATGTTCTAAAAAAGAAAGGAATAACTACCTATTTTAAACCATTAAACACAATCCAACATAAGATGAAATCTGTAAAAGATGAACTACATCACCCCGACCAAAAATGTGTTTACAAAATCAATTTCTCTTGAGGTAAATGTTACATTAGTGAGACAGGAATATCCTTCAAAATTCATCTTAAAGAGCACAAAGAAAATATTAAGAAAGGAAGAGTTAGATCCTCAACTCTTGTCGAACATTCTTCCAAGACCAACCACCAAATTTTCCTTAAAGACATAGAAATAATATCCAAGGAAAACCATTATTTCAAAAGAAAAGTGTGGGATGCCCTCGAAATCATCAAACATCCCTATAATCTCAATAGAGAGAGTGGGATTGAAGTTAGTAGGAATTGGATCCCCTACTCGCACAAAACTGCATTCTCCAACCATTTACCATTCCTCCCTCACCAACCACCTCTGACCCTTCAATTCTTTAATTTTACAAACAATATCCATTAATACCATTAATAATATTAATAAATAAATAAACATAAATATATCTATATATATATATATATATATATAATATATATATATATATATATATATAATATATATATATATTAATATTTATATAAATATATATATATATATTATATATATATATATATATAGATATAGATAATATATATATATATATTTTCCCGTAAGAAAAAATCGTAATTTTATTCATAAGATAAAATTACATTTTGTAGATGCTAATAGAGCATATGCAGAAAATATTGTTCCTATTTTTCACAGAGAACAAAAAAAATTAAAACTAAAAAAACTATTCTTTTCTCCCTTTCTTTTTCTCCACCTTACACCATCCCCCGGTGTTGGGGGTAGTAGTTACAAGGGAGAGCTAATTTTTTGTTGTAGCTCTGGGAGAGTCCTTGTTCGAATCAGATCCTTCCGATCCATGAGTTCTCTTGTTTCCAATTATTTCCTTTTTTGTTGTTTGGAAATCGTGTTGTTGTAATAGGTTACTGGGGGCTTCCACTTGCATTTGCATGTTGTGCTGGATTTTTTGTTCTTCCTTTTCTGCTTGGTCTTCTATAATGTATGTTGTGTCTTCTTCTTCTTCCGGTGGCTCTTTTTGCCATCCTTTAGTCTTCCTTTGTTGCTTCTTGTTCTGATTGGGGATGTTTCTTGCCTGTGGACAAGCACTATGAAGGTGGTCTGTTTGTAGGCATCCTCGGCATCAGAATGTTGTGTTTTCATAATCCAAGGATTGTATCCACTGAGTGTTGTTAAAGTTTAGTGTTATACTATCTAGTAGCCCCTAGCTGAGATCTACTTCAACACATATTCTGGCGAATGTAAATATTCCTATTGTAATTCTGTCTTCATCAATCTTTATAAATTTCCCTAGGGTATTACCTATAGCAATTAAAACCTTGTCGTGCTAAAAGTGTAGTGGAAGGTTGTGTAGTTTAATCCAGACTAGCATTTTTGATACTACCATTGTATTGGCATCGAAATTAGGAAACCATGGGGTGATGAAGAGCCCTGCGCTACCCAAAAACCATGGCCCCTGATTAAGGATGTATTCCTTGACTTATTCTATGCAGAATCTTACTATAAAGAAACCTTATGGGTATAAGTAAATATCACAGTCTGGTGTCCAGGTAGTGTGGATCCAGTGGTGCAGATCATTAGATCTGGGCGAAAACCCATTGAATCTACAAATAATTGAGTGGGAATATATATCTGAGTACATAGCATTTACCTCAGGCATTGTAATGGTGAGCGCAGGATTCTTAGTTTTTTGTTCTACAATGTAGGGGATGTGAAGAACAGGGGCTATTGTAGGATTGGCTTGCACTTTACCTTTACCCTTGACAGCATCCTTGAAGGAGCCCGTGTTCTTGTAGTTGATGTTCTTTGAGCTAGTTCTAGAACATCCACCTCGCAAACGGAGGTTGATGATGATGGTCGAATTTGTGGTTATGTTGTAATCCTGGAGGGTATAGTTATCGTGTAGGCTATGTCCTGTGTAGAACAAATTTTTCCCCATTTCCGGTATGCCAAATAAATTCTATATTTTATTCCTTAGCTCTTGGATGTTGCTGCCCTTCCATGACCTTAGGCAGTAATGTTTGCCTTATGGTGTTTTAATGAAGAACTATATGTATTCTTCCTTTTTAGGGTTTAAGTCTGGCTGAAATTTCCCTCGATCTGCTACCCAGGTCATCTCGTTCCCCATCCCTAGATCATCGCCATACAGTCAACACTCTTTTGTGAATGTGGTCTGGGAGTCAAGGCATAGGGGACTCCGAATGGTTGTGTGTCCCTAGATCTGGTTTTTTGTGTAGTATATTGATTCTTCTGAGTTCCAAATCTGTTGATTCAATAGCAAATCTGAGCCACTGTCTGCCTTCCATGGCCAGGATTCTTGATCCAGATATATGCATTGACCCTGCAAAAACATCTTGAACAAATTCAAGAAAATATGGAGGATATATAACATACGATTTGACCCTTACCACATATATAATTCCTTGTATAGATCCAACTTCAGTCCTCAGTTTGCCCTCGTTCCATACGACCTTTTAAGAGATCTGAGGATTTGGGTCGAAGTTGTATTCCTGGGCATGCTCCTTTGCAGTTGTCGTCCAGTGGTTGATGATGCATACACAGTAGGTCAAGATGGTCTGAAGGACAAACCCTAACACATCATCGTTCCAACAACATTTCTCAGACCAAGGTTCCAGATCTGATGGTTCTTTGCGTATCTGTCTATTGTGTGCCAAATCTATTAGTTCAATGGCAGCTCTGGGGTTTTTGCGCCCTTCCGCAGTGAGAGTGATCAACCCGCAGCTCCTTGCACCAGCCTTCAAGGGGTTGCAGCAACAGATCTAGTAAACTGACCAGCAAATCTAACCCTGGCATTGTTGATAACTCCTTTCCTCCTCTCACATCTTTTATTGCTGAAAAAATCTGACTTAGCTGCACATCGCTAAAGGTGACTTGCCTTGGCCCCATCTGCGATGGACATGAACGTTGCAGTGCAAAACCTCCCATCCTCCATAGCCGAGGTTGTAGTCCGCCCTCGCCTAAGGTGTCTAGTAATATATATATATAATATATATAATATATATATATATATATATATAATTATTAATTTTAATCAAATATATTAATACATTTTAAAATTGAAAGTTTTAATAAACATATTTATATTACATATTTAAAATTTACTTAAATATATGAATATAATTCAATTTTATTTTAGATTGTTTAATTTATTTAATTATATTAATTTTATTTAAATAATAATTAATATTTTAAATTAATGATTATTCACAAGAGATTTTAGCATTTCACATTAGAGCAAAAAGACATAATTAATACATTATATATATATATATTATAAATTAAGTGCATCATCTTCACATTGTTGGCTTGTTCCGATGAGCATTTTCACTATTTATAACTTCATCTTTTTTCTTATTTTCGTCGACATTCGTCTTCACGGTGTGTCTTGATTTAGACTTAAAACATCGACAATCTAAAATGAATATTGTGGAACATCTTCATTCAACTTCTTCAATTAATATAGTACAAATTAGAAAAGAGTCTAGATGTTTTTATTTACTAGACAGAATTCACTTTTTATAATCGATTTAATTTATATATCAATAATGAATTATATATATATAATATATAATATATATAATACTATAGTATATATTATATATATATAGTATATATATATATATATAATTAATAGCTTATAATAGTTTATAATTTATAATTAATAGTTATGGTTATGAAACTAGTAGTTAATGGTTATGGTTGTATATTTATATATATTATCAATTATCTTTTAGATTTTTAAATTTAAAGATTAATATTTTATTTTTAAATTAGAATCGTACTATAATTTATTAATTAAAAAATATTTAAAATATAGATTATTTAAATTTAAAATAATAAATATACTATTTTTTATTTATAAATAAGAGGTTACTATGAGCAATCATATTCATGATGTCAATGTCAAGTTCCAAATTTACTTATTTATTCATTATGATTTTGTTGTTTTCTATTTGGAGTTTTTTGGGGTATATTTACAGTGAAATTTGCTAGAAATTTAAAAAGCATTTTAAATAACAAAAAAAAATTGAATATTTTTTTCACAAAATCCTGAAGAAAAAAAAAATAAAACCTAAAATAATTAGAAAATGAATATTTTTACCATTCAAATATAGATAGATAGATAGATTTAATACACAAAATATTGCAACTAAAAAGCAAATTTAAAACCTAAATTATAGTTTTTTTTGTGGTTTCCAAGTATTTTCTAGGTTGTTTTGAAGGGATTTTTTATGGTTTTCTAGGTTGTTATGTTCCATGTTTTGAAGGTTTTTTTTTCATATGGTTTTCTTGGTTGGTTTTGTGATTTTCTAAGTTTTTTTAAAGGTTTATTTTGTGGTTTTTGTAGTTTCTGTATGGTTTCATGATTTTTGTACATGTTGTTTTTCCTTTTAATTAATTTGTTACATTTTTCAAAATATATATATATGTATATCCTATATCTATATCTATATCTATATCTATATCTATATCTATTATATATATAATATATATATATATATATATAATATATCAATATATTATATATATATATATATACAAAGAATAGAGTACCTATCTTCATTTGAGCCTCTGCGATGTTGGTCGGGTGGTTGGCGAGATTGGTTTGAAGGCTTCATTGCTTGATTGAGCTCCAATAATCTCGATCGAGTGATCAAAAAAGGCTCGATTGAGCCATTCATTTTTCCACCCAAACATGCCCTCTTTCACCAAAAAGTGTAACCATCTCCATGCTTTAGCCCATATCCAACTTTTAATTATTTTTACAAGTTTAAACACTATTTATGTAATTGTGTCACTCATCTAATGCTTTGATTCTACTTTTATACATTTTGAAAAGGAATGTTCAATAGTGTTATGTCTTTAAAAAGGGTCTTAAACATTCTTAAGATTACATTTTTTATCTCTCTTTAATTATAATATCATTATTTGAAATGAATAGTGAGATCCTAATAGTCTCTTGTAGGCCTATCTATCTTCCTATAATGTATCCAAAATGATTAGTTCTTATTTTGAGTCTAATTTGTTTGATCCAGTACTTCGTAATATTATTATTTGAAATGAATAATGAAATCCTAATAGAATCTCTTGTAAGCCCATCTTTCTTCCTATAATGTATCCAAAATGTTTAGTTCTTATTTTGAGTCTAATTTGTTTGATCCAGTTACTTCTTCAACTTTCTTCAAAAATTTTAGTTAAACTAACTTATAAATAATGAGTAAAATCATTTCATAGAAATGAATCCATGTCTACAACACGTATCTCATATAGATAAATTAGATTTTTTTATTGAAATTCTTAATGATAATCATATATCATATTCTTTTGGACTTTATCCTTATAAATTTATTTAGTATTACTACTAATTCTAATCTATATATTTTTATTCTTAACATTTTTTACGAGGTAAACTTTATTTTTTTTAAATGCATTCTTTTAATGACTTATCTCAACACCAATATTATACTTACAAGCCATATTTTCATAATATAATCTCTCAATTCCTCAAAAATAGTTGTGCCAATCTTCATTCTATCTAATTAAACAAGACTTAGTCAAATTATGCCTAAAATACTACTCCTTTAATATCATTAATACTCATTTAATAAGAGGGAGATTTCTTCTTTACATTTTTTCACTTCATAATATAATCTCTCAATTCCTCAAAAATAGTTGTGCCCAATCTTCATTCTATCTAATTAAACAAGACTTAGTCAAATTATGCCTAAAATACTACTCCTTTAATATCATTAATATAGGAGGGGGATTTCTTCTTTACATTTTTTCACTAACAAACTAATGCTCAAAAGTAAGAGCTTTCTAATTACTTCTCGAAGATATTTTTGAAATATGTGGATATAATAATATGCATCCTTATTCCCATTGGCGTTCAGTATTTAAATACAGAGTGATCCTTTCCACTGTGGTGCCACACTATTCAAACACATTGTATTCATAAATATAGTTTGTGGGACAAAATAAGCCTCTGATGACTAGTTTGGGGGAGACAATGAATTGGTTTGCAAGATCAAATCTGAGGTGTGATGTGCATCATCCACATGGGTCGGTCACCATAGGAAACACCATTGTCGTTGCTTTTACATGTGATCACTTGCTTTTGTGTTTAACACTACATCAATCAAAGCTTTATTTTCAAAAAATCATGATAGTATGTAAAGTGTAGAAGATCCCCTCATTTACATGTTACATCTCTTTATGAACATATACATTCTTGATTTCACATGTCATTTGCACATTGGCAGAGACTAATAATAGCAACCTAAAATTATAAAGGAAATAGGTGTGAATATACATATTGGTACTAGCATTATGTTATTATCTAGGTGTGAATATACATTATTGGTACTAGCATTCTCTGAGTACTAGGAATATATACATTTTTCATCGCACATGTCATTTGCACATTGGAAGAGCATAATAATAGGAACCTAAAATTATAGAGGTAATAGTTTGTTTCTATTGGTACTAGCATTGTCTTATTATCAAGCATTCTCTTAGTATTAGAATATTGTGTTAATATAGACTTTTGTTAATTGGGCCAATAAAGCATGAGACTAGAACCAACCGCCCTCAAGACTACCGATATTTTTGGGGACCACGTGATGAGACTACCGAAGGAAATCGGAACCCACATGATGAGTTTGCCAAAGGAAATCGGGACCCACATTCAATTAAAGCTACTTGTAACAAATGTACTATATTGTACTATATATTATTTGATGGAAAAAGGGTTTAATTCGAGTGACTTTATGATAGAAGTGCCCCATATATTGATGGAAAAACAAATTAAATTATTGACTAAGAATTCACATCAAAGTTGGAAGGGAATTCTCCCGGGGAATGATAATATGTATGTGCTCGGTATTATTTTATTTCAACAAAAACAATTAATTGAATTTGATATTATTTAAATATCTATTGAGAAAATGTAATTTTAAGAAAGTAAATAAAAAAAATTAAATTTAATTCAATCATCTTATTTAAATTTTTTGGTGCATGCATATTTCTAAAATGAGTTTATAAATTGTTTTTAATTTTATTATAAGCATTATATATATAATCTGATATTTACATTTTTTAAATTTTATTTTAAAATTATTAGTTTTTAATTTAGATTTAGCAAGTATTGAGAGGGACTAAATCTTTTGAGGTGTGAACCTTTTTTGGAGTGAAAAGAGATCTAATCCTTCTCAAATTTTGATAGATCCAAAGTTAAGATGGATTTAAGTAGGTATTCTATAAATTTCACATATCTATAAATAAACGTATTTTCATCTTTTTATTTTATTAAAAGTTTGATAAATTTCTATGGAATATCCACTCAATATTTTTAGTAGTAGTAGTGAGGGTAGAGGGTTTAGATATATCCCAAAAGTATATTTTTTTTTCTAAGAATTAATTAAAAAAATGTTATTAAATTAAATTAAATAAAATATTTTGATTGTAAATGTGTGATGGTTTTTGAACATGTCGTATTGATAAGCCATGGTATTGGCCCATGGTATTGTAAGAAACTTTTATGGTAAAATGGGGGTGAATATTTATGGTTAAGAATCTTGCTATATTGTAAGTTTTATAAGTATTAATTTCTTAGTTGTTTATTAATTAACTTCAAATATTGTTACAAAATAATTATTAGTCCTTGCCAAGGTAGGACTCTACCAATTGATTTCACCATTGACCATTATTAGTTTAACATTGACCATTGCAACATATAATGTTAAATTTTGTCAAGTAAGGGTAGATCGAGTGGTTGAGGTGGGTTGTTAATTCCCTCAACACACATGTTCAACTCCCTGAGATGACATTCTTACCTGATATTGATCAGGTTCAAGGGGTAGGAGGCCCTAGGGAGTTTTCGCACTTAATCATTGGGTCATTATAAAAAAAGAAAAAAACCTAAATCTTTTAATGTTTAATTTTGAAAAAGAGATATTTATTTTTCAATATTATTAAAAAACTATTTTCAAATATTTGATTAGACCATAACTTAAAGGCCTTATTGTAGCTTGAAAAAATCGAATATGAGGAGCAAAGATGGGATGGCTTGAACCCTAGCCGCCTTGACCATTGGTAATGTAACTTTCCTTCCCATCGCTACCACTTTTCCATGGGACCTTGTTCTGGGGGTGTTTTCTTAGTTAAGGGTGTGCTTCCATTTTTCTTGTGTGGGGTTGATGCCAGGGAAGCCCCTTTTGTAGCTTCATCTTGATTGGTTGTGCTATTTTGAAGGATCAAGTATGCGGGGTTAGCCTAGCCAGGTGAGGGTTATGGTGGTGGGGCATCTGCTGACTATAGTTCTTTTATAGGCTCTTGGGTCTACAATGATGGGGTTCATATTTAGCGGAGTTGTGTAGGGCATGTGTTGGGATGTGGACAGTGGTGTTTGTGATGGCATTATGGTCGTGGATATGTTGGGGATGCCAATAGTGGTGCTTCTCAATGGTGGAGCGGAGGTGGGTTCTCAGGTGTTTGGGGTGTACCTTGGGGAACATGTTAGAAAATTATATATTATAGAGCAATGGAACACATAAAATATTGCAGAAAAACAAACACAAAAAACGCATAAAACAAGAGCAACATAGATATACGTGGTTCACCCAATTTGGGCTACGTCCATGAAGAAACAACTATTCCTTCCTTTTATATTATCCAGCAAAATGAAGAGATACAACCTACAACATATTCGTTGTAATTTCCTCTTTGTTCTCACACATTCTCCTCTCTCTTTCTCGCTCAGAATACACATCTCCATAGTCGCAATACAATTCCCTCATATATAGCAAGGGGTTGTCTTCTAGGGAGAAAAACCCTAAATTAAACATAACTTCTACCATCAGATCATCTGCCTAATGAACGACTCAAATTAACTACGAAATTACAATATTTTACAAGGCAATTTTACATCTATTTTTAGCTTTGAGGGCGTTGCTCCTGAACCCCCGCTAGGGGGGCTCATAAAATAATTTTCGCCCCCCTGGACCCCCTTGACGACGATTAAACGAGCATCATTTCCACCCTATTATGAACTACGGTCCAACACGACAATACCTTTGAATAAAAAAGATAATCAGGCTCCACACCCAACAAAACACTTCAAAGGGTCAGCGTTGGAGGAGCTTTCTCTGTGTACGACAAAGGATGTCCCAAATTATTTCATCCCCCAACTCTTCAATGGTTGCAGTGGAGGCTTTGTTGGTATTTGTAGGTTCCATTACCTTTAGTGGTTGAGGGGTGGGTGCAACCACTCATAGGGTTGTCATTGGCTAGTGAGAACGTAAGCATACATCATACCTGCAAAGATGGAGTAGTGCAGGGTCAATATTGTTCGTTGTCTTTGGGGTCATTATTGACGTTCTGGGCCTTGATTCCTAGTTATGTTCAATACCCTCAGGGCTTCTTTTGTGGGCCTTGTTGTTGGATTTGTGGTTTCCATTGGTATTCGCAAATATTTTAGGCTTGTTATCATGTCGCTCGTATTTGAGTTGGTTTCTTGGGGGGTATTTCCCTGGTGGACTTCTTTTACATGTATGTGTGTGACAAGGCATGTCGGAGCATCTCTAGGTGCATCCAAGTTGGTCAAAGCATATTCTGGCTATTGTTTTTATGATTTTAGGCATGCACATGTGAGGACACTTGTCGGAGCATCTCCAGGTGAGTCCAAGCTCGTTAGAGAACATTCAAGCTATTTTGTTAGATTGCAAGCCTTGGGCCTTTTTTCTTCAATTTTGTGCTAGGGTCTGTTGACCCACTTTGTAATGATTGGTTATTTTTTTGGCCAAATTTGGTGCTTCCTATGGAGAACTTAGATGGGCATGCACGCACTTCTATCTTGTTTTTGATATTCCAAAATTTAGATTACATAAGACATGAGGAATATCTTAGAAATTATGTGTGTGTAAACAACTTTTATATTAATAGAAAATTGCTAGATTTTTCTTTTTGAAAAAAGAAAAAGGTCTTATTATAACATTTTCATAATATAATGCCATGTGGATAACTGCATTACATATTTTAAGTCATAATTTATGGACATGGCTGCAATATCTATGCATGATTTTTAAATATTTGTGCACTAATTTTTTAATTAAAAACTAAAATCCTTGAAAATAGTTCATATTCACTTAAATAATATATTTACAATCAGTTACTTCCCCCCATAAATTAAGTAATTATTTACATTAAAGATGGATACAAATAACATGTAAATTCAAAATATTAATATAAATTCAACATATTAAACTGATAATTAAAAATGTTGATATATATACTTACTTACATTCCACCTACATATTTCCGCTATACTAATATTAATTTGTAACACCTACACATCTCCCTTATACTAATACTAGATTGTAAAACACCTAAACCCAAAGAAAAATTAATAAATAAAACACTAAATAATTTATAAATAAAACACTAATTAATAAATTATAAATTATGATAAATGAAAATTTAACTATCTAAATTGATCGACGAGTTCCAAACTAGTGTAGAATCTGTCTTGCCCATCCATTTCTACCCACACGTTCAAACATGCTTTTGAGAAGGTTCTAAAGGTCCACTACCACATAGTTATAAAATGAATTCTCATTTTTTCTTTATTGCTTATTCAAAATAAATTCACACTTTTTAATTTTTTAGTTATTTACTTTAAATAGATAAACATTTATAAAATCTTATTTGGAAAATATTGTTTTTAAAAATTAATATATTTTTGGAAAATATAATCTATA
>APFE030375934.1:25616-75351 GCA_000404065.3 Pinus taeda | reverse complement strand
ACCACGAAAGATGACAAAAAGATATTGAAAAATGAAGAAAGATGACGAAAAATCATGAAAGATGACAGAGGATCACGAAAGATGATGAAAGATTGTGAAAAATGAAGAAAAAATGTGAAGATGATAGAAAATCATGAAAGATGATGAAAGATGACGAAAAATCTGAAAAATCACTAGTGATCCTAAAAAATCACAAAAGATTATGAAAGATCGTGAAAGATCACAAAAGATCGACAAAGATGACGAAAGATTACAAAAGATGAAGAAATATGAAAAAAATCACGAAATATGCAAAAGATCACGAAACATGATAAAAGATGACATAAAATCATGAAATATCACAAAATATCATGAAAGATGACTAAAGATGGCGAAAAATCATGAAATATCGCAAAATATTGCAAAAGACAGCAAACTATCATGAAAAATCATGACAGATCATGAACAACCTAAAAATATCACGAAAGATGACAAAATATGATGAAATATCACGAAAGACTGTGAAATATAACAAAAGATCAAGAAACTTCGCAAAAGATCCTGAAACACCTTGAACGATCACAAAATATGAAGAAAGATCATGAAAGATGATGAAATATCACAAAAGATGACAAAATAATGTGAAACATCCTAAAAGATCAGGAAAGATGATGAAAGACTACAAAATATCATGAATGATGAAGAAGGATCACGAAATACCAAAGATCACAAAAGATGAAAAAATAATGTGAAATGGGATGAAAAATCATGAAACTTATGAAGAAACATTGTGAAACATCCTAAAAGATGATGAAAGATCATGAAAGATCGCAAAAAATCATGAAAGATGAAAAAAGATCAGGAAAGATGACGAAAGACCGCGAAAGATGATGAAAAATCACAAAAGATGAAAAAACATCATGAGATATCATGAAACATCATGAAAGATCCTAAAAGATGTCCAAAAATCATGAAAGATCATAAAAGATGATGAAAATTTACAAAAAGAATGCAAAATATCACAAAATATGAAGAAGTATCATGAAAGATTGTGAAATACCGCGAAATATAACGAAAGATCACGAAAGATGACAAGATATGTTGAAAGATCATGAAAGATGAATAAAAATCACGAAAGATGAAGAAAAACCACAAAATATGATGAAAGATTGTGAAATACCATAAAAGATCGCAAAATATGATTACGGATCATGAAAAGTTACAAAAGACCATGAAAAATCGCAAAAGATGAAGAAATATTGCAAAATATCTTGAAAGTCAAAGAAAGACCGTGAAACATCGTAAAATATGACAAAAACTCACAAAATGATCCAGGTGGATATTGGTGGCCACCTGCCAAGTCCACCTGAACCCCCACCATTGTCTTTCTCACATTTTCAGTTTCCTTAATTGTAGCACAACTTACTATTTTTAGCAGTTTTTCGGGTCCTGAACTTCCGGAGCCGTTTTGAGGCCCTAAACGACGTTTTCTGGGATTCCAGGGGCAACACGGGTCCATGCAACATGGACCAGTGTTGCCGTTCCAACAATGATAGTGCTCGAATAGATCTTTCTAATGAGCTATTGTACGCGTCAAACGGAGATCATATGCTAAAGTTACGACCCCGGGAAGTTGATGTACCAACTTACCCCCAAACGGGGCCCACAGTTTGGCGTTTCATCTCCTAGGGTTAGGTTTTGGAATGTTAAGGGTTTTTCATTGTTTCTCAACAATAAATAGGCCTTCGAGCCTCATTGTAAGTCAGTTCAGAGGCATGTAGCCCACACATCTCTTCTCAGAGATAGCTACCATCGCCCTAGCTAGTTTATTTCCATTTCTGATTGTAAGCATATTTCAGTATTTTCCATTAATGAAATGAAGTATTATTTCCGCTGCATAGTTGTGTATATGGTTATCTTTGTAATTTGTTGCGTTCCTGTTTAAATCCGGATCACACATGGCATACATCCATTGGCATTACATCACACATTATCACATCCTTATATGTACCAATTTGTATCTCTACCTTGCATTTTTATGTCACAATAATATGATATTTTTAAACCATGACATTTTGCAAGGAGTAGGGTGTACTGTCTTCACTAATCCTAGCTTTTCCACCATTTCTATCGAAATAGGGTTATCAGTTCTTCCACTGTCAATTATCACTTTACAACATTTTCCTTTGCACTTGCATGTAGTTTTGAATAAACTCTTTCTTTGAGCTAGTTCTCCAGTCTCTTTCTCCGCCTTAAGCAATACCAGTTTCAACAACAGGGATTCTCCTACTTCAGGGGATTCTTCCATATCTATAATTTGAGGTTTTTCTTCCTTTTCCTCAACCATATTGACATTCCTCCAACTTGTTGCTTTATTATGAGGATAGTCCCATGATCCATGTCCCCACTCTCCATATGTATAACACTGAATATCTTCCTCGGCCTCTTCCTCTGGGTGAAAATCTCCCTCTATTAAAGTCTCCTCTCTATGGTGGTCTATTACTTGAACTTCCTACCTCACTCTGATGTTGTTGAAATCTTGCTCTGGTAATTCCTCTACCTCTTACTAAACTTTTCCCTCTATTCCTTTGATTTTGTTTGCCTCTTCAATTGTCTTCTGACTCAACAAGTTGATCTCATCCTGTATGTTATCTCAAGTCATTGATGTATCTAGCTACCTTCTCCATGTCATCCTCTACATTTCCTACTCTAATACTCAGCCTATAAAACTCTTTTGTATATTCTTTAACAAACATTCCTTTTTGCCTTAAATTTTGTAACTATTTGAAAAGATTTAACTGATAGTATTTTGGCATAAATTTAGCTTTCATTTTACTCAGCATTTTATCCCATAGTTTGATCTTGGATTTTCCTTTTCTTAATCTATATGTTTTTAGTTCATCCCACTAGATAGCTGCATGACCCTTCAATTTGGTAACTTCAAATTTCACCTTCTTTTTATCATCAACCTCCTCATAGTCAAAATATTTTTCCAATGATCTAATCCAGTCCATCAACTCTTCTGCATTGAGACTTCCTTCATACAAAGGAATTTCCATCTTTTGTTTTCCACCTACTTTAGCCAACATCTTGATAACTTTGGTAGTTTTAGTTTCCTCCTCTTCTTCTTCCTTAGAAGATTCTTCTACAACATTGGCAACTCCTTCATCAGGTGCTCTCCTTTGAGCAGTCTCCATTGTTTCCATCCTTATATGCAGACTCTGGATCTCATCCAGCAGAACTACATTTGCTTCAGGTATTCCTCAACCTATTCCAACTCCTCTCCTCGGTGGCATGTTGATTGCAACAAAACTCAATCTCTATTCTCTGATACCAAAATGACACAAAAGGTTGACAAAATAAGATGGTAGTATGCAAATAGACTAATGGTTAACTTTATAACCAATTAGCTATGTTTAAATAGATTCTGTATGTGGTTTACTTTTCCCTGAGGGTCCCGCTTTTCTCACTAAACACTGCCAGTCCCACTTTGACTTTACCTTTTAACAAGTGCTTCACTCTACACTGTTGATCTCCTCTCTCCAAATCTAATAGCTATTGCTTTCCCTGATCACCAACTAGCCTGCCAATTTTCCACCTTTGATCTGCTTCATCCAATCCAACGTTTGTCGTGCGATCTCACGTGGACTCTACCACGGTCATTATCACTTTGGAGGCATGCAAGAAAAGTTGTTTTCTCTCTCCTCCATCTACTATGTGTCAAGTTTTAAGGCTAATTGTGTAGACTTGGGATGTTACCACTTACGACTTGATAGGCATGTGAGATACCACTTAGGGTTTTCCTGAATATTATCACGTGCATAAACAAAAACTTTAATAAAAGCACTTAAAAATAGGGTTTAGTATTTATTATCAATATTAACTTTTAACACTAAATGATCATAATTAATGATAAAACACAAATGTTGCAATTTATAATTAAAGCGCTAAAATAGAGGAAATACCCATTGAGGGTCCAGAATGCTAATATACAGATGAAAATTAAATTCTACACGAGCATTTAACGCACAACACCATACTCATCCAATTATTCAATAAAATAGGAATTGCAGGGTCTTATCCCTCTCGGCTCAATTACAACATCTTTATTTGACCTCTGTCTCAACCTCAAACCCTATCTATCACTCAAACTCTCACTTACTCACTCAAATCCCACTCATCTCAACTAATCCTTCTCCATTATATTATTTTCTCTTTTATGAGTCAAATCCTAGATTAACTACATTGACGACTCGATCCCTATTTTAATAAATCTAACATGTAAATCTCTATTCTCAAGCTCTGTCTAAGTCTAGATGCTCCTACATCAATTAATGAGCCTTTTTCATTGTACTTATGTACATCCTTATTTTCATTATATTTTTTTCATTGTTCCACATGATCATGGTTCCTTGAACTAATGACACTTTCCTTTGTATTCTATGATTTTCACAGTGCTACTTTAAAGATTGAGATCTCACTTGTTAATTTCAGGTGACTTCCTTAGCTATGTTATGATTAAGATTAATTTGGCTGGAACTAGGCACTACATATTCGTTTTAATGGGTCCCTAGATGAAAATCCCTTGTTGATGTGATATAAAATTCTTCACTCCCATGTTAATTTTAGGGTTATATAATCTTTGTTGTAGATAAAATTGAATTTTCTAAAAAAATTCAACATTATCATATTAAATTCACCCCATATCATCATATCATCATAAGAAATTATATAGAAAGAAAATTAAAAATGTAGAATAACAATAGGGAACAATAGAAGAAACAAATACACAACAGAAACACTAGGTTTTTGGTCAGTGACTATGGAAAAACTCCACAAGGGGGAAAACCCAAAAATCGATTCTTCTTCTTCTTTAGATATTCATTAAATGTTCATTTGAAATAAAATCCAATTGTACAATAATAATAAGACATAGGCCTTTCAACATCAAACACATTATGCCTTATAAGGCCAACCCTAGATCATATAAGATCCTCATAAGATGGCATCCAACATGGAGGCACTCACAAACCCTCCACAAAACTCACACAAACATCATACAACTCTATCAAGTATTTATGACATCACAATCATAGATATTTCTTCCAAACACCATTTTCATAAGGGCACTACATGTGTCATTTTAATAAGAGTCCTACATACATCACTTGTCATAAATGTATTGCACAGATCATTGTCATTACATCATTGTACAAATATAATTGTCAAGCATCACTATCATATGCACAAGTACAATATCCATGTTGTACCTCATTATCATAAGTATGGGTATATAGGTTAAAGAATCACATAAGATAAGACTTGATAATAAGTCCACTTGTTCTCTTGTTACATCCAAAAGCTTTGATCCTTACAGTGACAAGTCAACCCTTTTGTTCATGGATCTAGGGCTCACCAAACCAAATTCAAAGTACCCTCCAAGCAATTATTCTAAGATTACTCTTCAATGCCAAACATTATCTAGCAATCAATCAACTTGAAGGACAATCATACTTACCTCAAACTTAAGACTTGTTCTAGCTTATTCATATAGCATGACACTATGTATTTTCTTCCCTCATTAGGGCACATGTATAACCCATGATAGTCCCTCAAATCATCCTCCAAACTAGGATAACTCATACCATCTTGTCACGGGATTTTTGACCACTGTCTACAGGGATTTTGTCCCCTTAAAACATAGAGATATATCATTGTATTAATACATAGAAATAGTTATCAATTTATGCACATAACATTTCCAATAAGTTACTCCAAGCTTAGCCCTCCACATTTTCCTATATCATCTTTCCAAGATGTGTCAATAGCTCAAAGAAAGGTCGTGTTTGATGATAAGAAGAAGAATTCACATTTGAAAATATAATGACACAGATGTTGACAATAAAAGGTTTCATGATTAATAAGAATAGGCCACAGATAGGGCACAAATGCTAACACAATTAGGCCGCAGAGATAACTTTGTTAGTCTCGATCTACAATGAGAGATTAGGCCGCATATAATTCATATATAAGTCACAAATTCCACAAGATATAGGTCACCTATGCCATAGGATATAGGTTGTAGATGCCTAGGATATTAGGTCACACATTCCATAGAGTAAATGCTACAAGTGCCCAAAGTCCACCACATAAGAAATTTGAGTTTCATGCCAAATGATGGACATAAGGTGCCAATTTATTTTTGTTTCCACATATGAACAATCACATCCTTTAGGTAGGGTGACATGAAATGTTATGAGGCTGACTTGTAAGTGGAGGGAAAAAATAAATTCAAAATTATTTTTCATAATAATTAATTATGTTTTCCACATGCCTTGATGATTACCTGCCCAAATTAGTACCACATTTAATAATAAAGAGAGGAGTGACAAATGCATCAATAATATTTATTTATCCAACTTTGAATTCTCTCTTTCAGGAAAGATGGTTCCTATTTGCAATAAGTATATTTCTCTTGAGGAAATTCATCCTGAAGGTACCCAAAATTTCAACACTCCCTTTCAAGTAGGGAGGAATTTCCTAATGCATCATGTGTCTCATCTCGAATGTACATGAATCAACATAAGATAGGTTCATCTCATCTCATCGTGTCTCATAGAGGAAGAATAATCCACAACCAATGGTAGGGGAGATCAATTTACCACAACCAACTCCATGGTAGTAAAAAATGACGTTGGCAATGCTGACATGCACCTTACGTCTCTAGGTCAAGCATCATGACCACTTCTCAATTGAACAATGATGACTCGATCCATAAAATAATAACAATGATCCACATGAAAATAGTGGATATCGACGTACCACAACCAAGTCCATGGAAATAATAAATTACCTTAGTAAAGGTTATACATCTTACGTCCATTGACTGACCATCACCCAACTTGATCCTTAGCAGCCAAGTGATAGAACACATGCATCCAACACTTAGGGGAGATCAATTTATCATAACCAATTATGTGGTAGGAATGTCTTCCATTAGGTAAATATCACACACACCTAAGTATCCTCACCCACTGATCAGATGGGTGACAATCTTGGCATGTTTAACCACGTCAGCATGGCCCTTGGTCAGAAATGACACGAAGGTGAGTTGGAGGTAGGAATCATACTAGGGCATGTACTCAACCAAGTCTATCGATTTAAGGAGTACCCTCACACCCAAGAGTGGAAACACAACCCCCTTCACCAAGTCCATCACTAGTCATAAAGATGGGGGAAGGCGTATGCTCAATGTTGTCAATCAGTAGTGTTCCCTCTTAGGGAGGAAGATCCTTACTCAATAACCCCCTTCAGCAAGTCCATTGATAGTTATAAATATGGGTAAAGGCATATGCTTTTTGAAGGATACATTGTTCTACACTCCAATATGCTCTCTGAAGAATGTATGTAACCATCTCATCTTTTGAAGCCTCAGAGCTTTTTTCAGCAACAAGTTACTATCAGAGCCTCATCCATCCATTAATGTTAGAGCCTCATCTCTTAGTTAGTGGAAGCATGGAAATCTTGTGGATAACATTAGAAGTGACATTGCTTGCAATATGATCAGCCACTATAGGACAGGGTGAAATGAAAGTTTTCTACCTACTTATCCAGGAAAACAAAGAAAGACCCATACTGAAGCAACATTTTTGTAGAAATTCTTTGTAGATTAAATTTTCTTATGTAATTTTCTAAAACAAAATACTTGAAACTACTCAACTCATTAGTGAAAACAATTAATCAATTGAGAAATCATGAAGCATGCAAGAGAAGTAATTCAATCAACACATTAAACAAGTATTTCCTGGGGAAAGCCACAACTAAAAACCCCTACTATCTATGCATTGCATTAGTCAGAAAATATGAGAAGATTATAATGCTTTTCTCAAGCTCGATCTACCTCTTCATTATCTTTATCTGTGTCAATGCTTCCTAGACAAGCCTAGGCTAATACTTAACCAAATTTTGTCTTTACCATGTCCCTATTTCCTTGCGTTGTTTCCTTGGGAATTATCCCCCTATTAATTAGGTAACTTCCTCAATATGAATTATGAAATCCTTGTAGGTCTTACTCTACTTGCATGCACCACCTATACAATTAGGATGATTATACAACTGATAATACACTACCCGTGAACTCCAATCTTAACTGGGTAACTATTATATCTAACATGTATGATTTATTTACGAGTGAATCATTAACTAACTAGTTGAAAACATGAAGCAACACCCCACTATCTGACCTCCTACTAGTTCCTCCATCAGTTGGAACTAGTTTAATTGACTTTAACTCAGTTAAACTGAATTAGTTAAATACAAATCAAAATAAACTCAACCAAGGCTACTATAAAGTAGGAGATAATCTACATGACTCAAGTTAGACCCTCAACTCAAATTAACTGGACAAACGAAGTCAAATTAACTTAGTTAATTTGTACAAGTTGTCTTGCAATGTGGAGTCACAATTCTATTCCTAATTTAATTAAAGGGAAAAAATTAAATCATGATTTTCTTGTTTCATTTTCAACACTCCCTCTCAACAAGAAAGGGATTATTAGATACCTCAATCATGCCTCTATGAAATCAAATTTTCCTCTTTAAAATGCCTTAGTGAAGATGTGTACATCATATTCTTGTGTAGGAATGTACTCCAACATAATGATTCTCCAGTACACACAATCTTGTAGATGGTGATACTAGATGTCAATATGCTTGGACTGATCATGAAAAACTAGATTCTCAGAAAGTTTGATACAACTCTAATTGTCACAATAAATACTTGTAGGATCCATCTACTGATCTAATATTGAAGATTCCCCCTAATATGCTCTTCCTGTCGGATAGACTCTCTTCCCAATCTACATTTGTGAAGCCTTGTAACTTCACTCCCTTCGTTCATTTGTACCAGAGACCAAATTGAGTGGTGCATTTGAGGTATCTCCACACATGTTTATCTACCTTCCAATACAGTTTGGTTGGCTTACCCATTTCTTCACTGAGTTGGTTAATTGCAAAACATATGTTTGGTCGTGTGGTCACCAAATACATAAGTGAACCTACAAGCTTCCTATAAATAATATCCTCCACTACTTCACTTGAGGTAGCATCTTCCTTTGTCCAATTTCTTTTTAGAGGAGTCTCTAGTTGGCATACTTTCCATTATACACAAACATTTCCTCAACTCCTTACCATACTTCCATACCAAGGAAATAAAGCATGAGCCCTAGGTCCTTCATCTTCAATTCTCTTACAAGATCCTCTTTGTAATATTTGACCAACTTCTCATCACCTGTTAGAATTAAATCATCAACATATAATACTATAATAAATAATTTACCTTCAACAAAAATATGGTAAAGGTGTGCATCTACTTCGATTTTTATGAAGCCCAACCTGGTGAAATAATTGTCAATCCTGGTGTACCAAGCACAGGGTGCTTGTTTCAATCCATACAATGCTCGCTTGATTCTACACACATGCAACTCTTTGTTGAAAGTATAAAATCCTTTTGGTTGCTCAATGTTTGCCTCTTCCTCAATCAATCAATTGAGGAATTTTATCTTCACATCCATTTGATGTATCTTCCATCCCAACTACACTTAAAGTGCTAGAATAGATCTGATTGAAGAGTACCTTGCTACTTGAGCAAATGTCTCCTCATAATCAATTCCCTCCACCTAAGAGAACCCTCTAGCCATAAATATAGCCTTTTGTTTCTTGACACTCACATCTTCTACTTTATTTACCTTGTAAATCCATCTAGAACTCACCACTGACTTGTCTGCTAGTCCTGGGACGACTTCTGAAACATCATTTTAATAATGGAGTCGTACTCCTCTACCATGGAATCAACCCATACTAGTTTTTTCATTGCTTCCTCGAATGAGGATGGCTCAATCTCTACACTCTCACTCATTACAGTCATGTAGCCAGTGTACTAATCTAATGACCTCCTCTACCTACTTTGTGATGTGGGTGCTCCCACATTCTCTCTAGCATCATGCATCAATCTATCATCTTCTCTGGTTTTCTTCCTTTCATCTCGAGAAGTCTTAGCATGCGTGGGTGCTTTATGTGTTGTGGACTTATCCCTCTTGTGAACAAAAATGATCTCCCTAGACTCTGGAGAAATGTAGTAACAAACAACCAGTAACTACTACCTTTCTCTAGACTATAATTGACTGAAACAAATACTATGATAGTTGCCACTCACCATTTAAACAAAATGATTGATGAAGTACTCTTTAAAACATTCGACCATCTGATCCTCCTTGATGCTTTAGAGATCCTCCCATCACTTCCAACAGATTCTTCATAGTATCTTGAAACAGATATTCATAGATAGAAACAAACATGAGATCGAAGCATCCAATTTATAACATAAGAGATAAATGGACTAAAAAACTCAACCATGTATCATAAATTGATCAATATGCGATCACAATCTATGTAGGTGACCAAGGAATCATACAAATTGCATCAACAAATATATAGTTGAGAAAGAAGAATTTCCTTAAATTACTGCAAGTGTTTAGTTTGAGGTAAGTATGATTGTCCTTCAAGTTGATTGATTGCTAGATAATGTTTGGCATTGAAGAGTAATCTTAGAATAATTACTTGGAGGGTAGTTTGAATTTCATTTGGTGAGCCCTAGATCCTTGAATAGAAGCATTGACTTGTCATTGTAATGATCAGTGCTTTGAGGATGTAACGAGCAAACAAGTGAAATTATTATCAAGTCTTATCTTATGTGATTCTTTAGCCTATATACCGATGCTTATGATAATGAGGTACAACAGGGATACTGTACTTGTGCATATGATAGTGATTCTTGATAATTAGATTTTTACAATGACGTAATGAAAATGATTTGTGCAATATATTTATGACAAGTGATGTATGTAGCACTCTTATGAAAATGACATATGTAGTGCCCTTATGAAAATGGTGTGTGGAAGCAATACTTATGATTGTGATGTCATAAATACTTGATATTATATGATGTTTGTGTGAGTTTTGTGGAGGGCTTCTGAGTGCCTCCATGATGGATGCCATCTTATGAGGATCTTATATGATCTAGGGTTCGCCCTATAAGGCATAATGTGTTTGATATTAGAAGGCCTATGTCTTATTACTATTGTACAGTTGGATTTTATATCAAATGAACATTTAATGAATATCTAAAGAAGAAGAAGAATCGATTTTTTAGTTTTCCCCCTTGTGGAGTTTTTCCCTAGTCATTGACCAAAATCCTAGTGTTTCTATTGTGTATTCTTTTCTTCTACTGTTCCTTATTGTTCTGCTACATTGTTAATGTTCTCTCTATATAATTTATTTTGATGATATCATGATATGGGGTGAATTTAATATGAAAATGTTGAAGTTTTTTACAAAATTAAAATTTATCTACAACAAATATTATATAACGCTAAAAATAACATGGGAGTGAAGAAGTTTATATCATGTCAACAAGGGATTTGCATCTAGGGACCCTTCAAATTGCAAGGAATTGCACTGAACCAAAAATTATATGTTAGAAGCGTTGGGAGAGTGCCAACATGCATCTAATAAGTGATAGGTTGATGGGTTCCAAAATCAAATCATGAAGATAACTACACAATTGAAGGGGAAATTTACTTTGGTAACAATTTTTTTTTTTTTTTTTAACTTATGGCTTCCTTCAACATAATGGAGGTAAGGGAGGATAGTTAAAAAAATCATAGGAGGATCTAGCCACTTGCATGCTATCTTAGATGGCTAGTTTGTCCATTATTAGATCCCACATTGTTGAGAGGAGGTTTTCCACTTAAATCCTTTCTTGGTTTATTAAGAGGAAGAGAATATTGAATAAACTAGTTTATTTTCAAAATATAATGGGATTTGGATCTGGAGAATGACAAAAATATTAATGGGGATGATCGTGCTTAGAGAAAGGCAAAATTTACTAAAGTTCCAATGAATTTTTTTAATGAAAACGACAATGATGTGAGTAACAATGTTAGTTATTATGTCACTGAGGAGGCCAAAGGATTTTGGATTACTTGGGGGTGCTAGTAAACTTGATTTTGGTTATGTGATTTTGATTCACTAGTTAAACAATTTTCTAACCTATTTTTTGCATTTTCATTCGATACAATTTATGTGGGTTTGTCAATGTTTACTTCTATAATGTTAATATCAAAATATGTATTTAATTGTGTTTTATTTGTTTTCCATTATGTTTTCCTTTTCTGCCTTATTTCCTAGCTAGAGTGGTAGCCCATTGGCACATTTTTTGTTCCCCCTCCATGAACCTTACTATAATGATAGTTGTACTCGGGTTCATTTTTTGACTTCCATTGTTATGAATAATAATGTTGAAAATTATATATGAAAATTGAACATTGGATTTGTGGGTCATTTCTTATGCTTATTATTTATATTGTTTCTCATAAGATTTTCATTTATATTTTCTAAGTTAATTTAACTAAAGTTGGATTCATTTCATATGAAGAATTTATTTCTGCATGTTGGGATGAAATAATTTGTTATCAGGAAGTTTATAAAAATTTAACTCTATTGCATGTGGCTTTTGTATTTACATCAAATTATGAGAATATTATAGATATAAATCTGATCTCCACTATTGATATTACTAGAATTTCAATGCGTCAATGGTTAGTGGAGACCATCAAAATTTTTTTTTGGGCATGGTGTATTTTCTTTCTGAAGTTACTTTTTAGGTATGATAATGTTACATTCTAAATAAATCATTCATGTTATAGAGTTAACTACCATGTCTTCAAGTTTCTACTTGATATCGAAAAATGTTAGAAGTTTTGGCCTCAAGGATGAGGAACTAGACAGGGGTGACACATCCTTACATGTAAGTTCTTTTACTTTCTATGTTACCTACTTGTTTGTTGTAGATTCAACATATTTTATTTGTCCTTTCTATTATGAGCAATGTGCTTAGAAAAGGGAATTAATTTGTTCTTTTGAAAGAAATTAATGAGCCTTTTTCATTGTGCTTATGTACATCCTTATTTTTATTAAAAGAATTTCATTGTTCCACATGATCGTGGTTCCTTGAACTGATGACAATTTCCTTTGTATTTGATGATTATCACAGTGTTACTATAAATATTGAGATCTCCCTTGTTAATTTCGGGTGACCTTCTTAGCTATGTTATGATTAATATTAATTTGGGTGGAACTAGGCACTACATATTCATTTTAAAGGGCCCCTAGAAAAAAAATCCCTTGTTGATGTGATATAAACTTCTTCACTCCCATGTTATTTTTAGGGTTATAAAATCTTTGGTGTAGATAAAACTGGATTTTATAAAAAAATTCAACATTTTCATATTAAATTCACCCCATGTCATCATATCATCATAAGAAATTATATAGAGAGAACATTAACAATGTAGTATAACAATAGGGAAAAATAGAAAAAAATAATACACAATAGAAACACTAGGTTTTTGGTCAGTGACTAGGGAAAAACTCCACAAGGGGTAAAAACCAAAACTTGATTCTTCTTCTTCTTTAGATATTCATTAAATGTTCATCTGATATAAAATACAATTGTAAAATAATAATAAGACATAGGCCTTTCAACATTAATCACATTATGCCTTATAGGACCAACCCTAGATCATATAAGATCCTCATAAGATGGCATCCATCATGGAGGCACTCACAAGCCCTCCACAAAACTCACACAAACATCATATAACTCTATCAAGTATTTATGACATCACAATCATAAGTATTGCTTCCAAACACCATTGTCATAAGGGCACTACATATGTCATTGTCATAAGAGCCCTACATACATCACTTGTCATAAATGTACTGCACAGATCATTGTCATTAAGTTATTGTACAAATATAATTGTCAAGCATCACTATCATATGCACAAGTACAGTATCCCTGTTGTACCTCATTATCATAAGCATCGGTATATAGGCTAAAGAATCACATAAGATAAGAATTGATAATAATTTCACTTGTTTGCTCATTACATCCTCAAAGCATTGATCATTACAATGACAAGTCAATGCTTCTATTCAAGGATCTAGGGCTCACCAAATGAAATTAAAACTACCCTCCAAGTAATTATTCTAAGATTACTCTTCAATGCCAAACATTATCTAGCAATCAATCAACTTGAAGGACAATCATACTTACCTCAAACTAAACACTTGCAGTAATTTAAGGAAATTCTTCTTTCTCATCTATATATTTGTTGATGCAATTTGTATTATTCCTTGGTCACCTACATAGATTGTGATCGCATATTGATCAATTTATGAGACATGGTTGAGTTTTTTAGTCCATTTATCTCTTATGTTATAAATTGGATGCTTCGATCTCATGTTTGTTTCTATCTATGCATATCTGTTTCAAGATACTATGAAGAATCTATTGGAAGTGATGGGAGGATCTCTAAAGCATCTGTTTTTTAGTCCACTTGTTCGCTCATTACATCCTCAAAGTGTTGATCCTTACAATGACATGTCAACCCTTTCATTCATGACTCTAGGGCTCACCAAACCAAATTCAAAGTACCCTCCAAGTAATCATTCTAAGGTTACTCTTCAATGCCAAACATTATCTAGTAATCAATCAACTTGAAGGACAATCATACTTACCTCAAACTTAAGACTTGTTCTAGCTTATTCTTGTAGCATGAAACTATGTATTTTCTTCCCTCGTAAGGGCACATGTATAACCCATGACAGTCCCTCAAATCATCCTCCAAACTAGGATAACTCATACCATATTCTCACAGGATTTTTGACCACTATCTACAAGGGTTCTCTCCCCTTAAAACATAGAGATATAGCATTGTATTAACACATAGAAATAGTCATCAAGTTATGCAAATAACATTTCCCATAAGTGACTCCAAGCTTGGCCCTCCACATTTTCCTAGATCATATTTTCAAGATGTGTCAATAGCTCAAAGCAAATTCATGTTTGATGATAGGAATAAGACTTCACAGTTGAAAATATAATGACGCAGATGTTGACAATAAAAGGTTGCATGATTAATAAGAATAGGCCACAAATGCTAACAAAATTAGGCCACAAAGATAACTTTGTTAGTCCCCATATACCATGGGAGATTAGGCCACATATAATTCATATATTAGTCACAAATGCCACAAGATATAGGTCACATATGCCATAGAAGACAGATGGCAGATGCCTAAGACTTTAGGTCACAAATTCCATAGAGAAAATGCTACAAGTACCCAAAATCCACCACATAAGAGATTTTAGTTTCATGCCAAATGATGGAGGTGAGGTGCCAATTTATTGTTGTTTCCACATATGAACAATCACATCCTTTGGGCAGGGTGACATGAAATGTTATGAGGATGACTTGTAAATGGTGCGAAAAAATAAATTAAAAATTACTTTTAATAATATTTAAATATATTTTCCACATGCCTTGATGATTCCTTGCCCAAATTAGTACCACATTTAATAATAAAGAGAGGAGTGCCAAATGCGTCAATAATAATATTTGTTTATCCAAATTTGAATTTTCTCTTTGGGGAATGATGGTTTCCTTTTGCAATAAGTAGATTTCTCTTGAGGAAATTCATCTCGAAGGTACCCCAAATTTCAACACTCCCTTTCAACTAGGGAGGAATTTCCTAATGCATCATGTGTCTCATCTCAAATGTACATGAATCAACATAAGATAGGTTCATTTCATCTCATCACGTCTCATAAAGGAACAATAATCCACAACCAATGTTAGGGGAGATCAATTTACCACAACCAATTCCGTGGTAGTAAAAAATGATGTTGTTAAAGATCACATGCACCTTATGTCTCTAGGTCAAGCACCATGACCTCATCTTAGTTGAACAATGATGACTCGATCCATAAAATAATAACAATGATCCACATTAAAATAGGGGATATCAATGTACCACGACCAAGTCCATGGAAATAATAAATTACCTTAGTAAAGGTCACACACGCTATATCCGCTAACTGACCATCACCCAACTTGATTGTCAGCAACTAAGTGGTAGAACACTTGCATCCAACACTTAGGGGAGATCAATTTATCATAACCAATTCCATGGTAGAAATGTCTTCCATTAGGGAAATATCACACACACCTAAGTCTCCTCACCCACTGACCAGATGGGTGACAATCTCAACAAGTTTAACCACGTCAGCATGTCCTTGGTCAAAAACAACAAGAAGGTGAGTTGCAGGTAGGAAGCATCTTGGGGCATGTACTCAACCTAGTCTATGGATTTAAGGAGCACCCTCACACCCAAGAGCGGTAACACAACCCCCTTCACCAAGTCCATGGCTAGTCATAAAGATGGGGGAAGGCGTATGCTCATTGTTGTCAATCAGTAGTGTTCCCTCATAGGGAGGAAGGCCCTTGCTCCACTACCCACTTCAGCAAGTCCATGGCTAGTTATAAAGATGGGGAAAGGAATATGTTTTGTGAAGGATACATTGTTCTGCACTCCAATATTCTCTCTGAAGAATGTATGTAACCATCTCATCTTTTGAAGCCTCATAGATATTTTTCAGCAACAAGTCACTATCGGAGCCTCATTGCTTACTTTGTGCCAAAGCCTCATTGCTTCATTAATGTTAGAGCTTCATCTCTCCATCAGTGTAAGCATGATAATCTTGTGGATAACATTAGAAGCCACATTGCTTGCAATATGATCGGTCACTATAGTATAGGGTGCAATGAAAGTTTGCTACCTACTTATCTAGGAAAACAAAGAAAGACCCATACTAAAGCAATATTTTGTAGAAATTCGTTGTAGATTCAATTTTCTTTTGTAATTTTCTAAAACAAAAGACTTGAAGCTACTCTACTCATCAGCGGAAACAGTTAATCGATCGAGAAATCATGAAGCATACAAAAGAAATAATTCAATCAACACATTACACAATGATTTCCTGGGGGAAGCCACAACTAAAAATCCCTTCTATCCATGCATTGCATTAGTCAAAAAATGTGAGAAGACTACAATGCTTTTCTCAAGCCTGAGCAACCTCTTCACCATCTCTATCTATCTCACTACTTCTTAGACAAGCCTAGGCTAATACTTAACCAAATTTTGGCTTGACCAAGTCCCTATTTAATTGTGTTGTTTCCTTGGGAATTAGCCCCCCATTAATTAGGTAAATTCCTCAATATGAGTTGTGCAATCCTTATAGGTCTTATTCTACCTACATGCACCACCTATACAATTAGGATGATTATACAACTGATAGTACACTGCCCTTGAACTCCAATCTCAACTAGGTAACTATTATATCTAACATGCAAGAGTTATTTATGAGTGAATCATTAACTAATTGGTTGAACACATGAAGAAACGCCCCACTATCTAGCCTCCTACTAGTTCCTCCATCAGTTGGAACTAGTTTAACTGACTTTAACTCAGTTAAACTCAATTAATTATTTACAACTCAAAATAAACTCAACCAAGGCTCCTACAAAGTAGGAGAAACTCTACATGACTCAAGTTAGACCCACAACTCAAATTAATTGAACAAATGAAGTCAAATTAAATTAGTTAATTCCTACAACTTGTCTTGCAATGTGGAATTACAATTTTATTCCTAATTTAATTAAAGGAAAAAAATTTAAATCTGGATTTTCTTGTTTCATTTTCAACACTCTCTCTCAACAAGAAGGGATTATTATATACCTCAATCTAGCCTCTATGGAAATTGAATTTTCCTCTTAACAATGCCCTAGTCAAGATGTGTACATCCTATTCCTCTATAGGAATGTACTCCAACAACATGATTCTCCTCTACACAAAATCTTGTAGATGGTGATATTGGATGTCGATATGCTTGGACCGATCATGAAAAAATGGATTCTCAGAGAGTTTGATACAACTTTGATTGTCACAATAAATCGTTGTAGGATCCATCTACTGATCTAATAATAAAGATTCCCCCTGATATGCTCTTCCTGTCGAATGGACTCTTTGCCCAATCTGCATTTGTGAAGCCTTGTAACTTCACACCATCTATTCATTTGTACCAAATACCAAACTGAGTGGTGCCTTTGAGGTATCTCAACACATTTTTATCTACCTTCCAATACAGTTTGGTTGGCTTAACCATTGCTTGACTAAGTTGGTTAACTGGAAAACATATGTTTGGTCGTGTGTTCACCAAATACATAAGTGAACCTACAAGCTTCTTGTAAGTAATATCCTCCACTACTTTTCTTGAAGTAGCATCTTCCTTCCTCCAATCTCTTTCTATAGGAGTCTCCATGGGTTTCTACTCTCCATGTAGAATTTCTTCAATATCTATCTGACATGCTTTCCATTAGACACAAACATTTCCTCATCTCCTTCCCATACTTCCATACCAAGGAAATAATGCATGAGCCCCTGGTCCTTCATCTTGAATTCTCTTTCAAGATCCTCTTTACAATATTTGACCAACTTCTCATCACTTGTTAGAATTAAATCATTAACATATATACTATAATAAATAATTTACCTTCAACCACAATATGGTAAAGGTGTGCATCTACTTCAATTTCGGTGAAGCCCAACTTGGTGAAATAGTTGTCAATCCTAGTGTACCAGGCATGGGGTTCTTGTTTCAATCCTTACAACACTCTCTTGATTCTGAACACATGCAACTCTTTGTTGAATGTCTCAAATCCTTTTGGTTGCTCAATGTATGCCTCTTTCTCAATCAATCCATTGAGGAATGTTATCTTCACATCCATTTGATGTATCTTCCATCCCATCTACACTTAGAGTGCTAGAATAGATATGATTGAAGTGTACTTTGCTACTCGAGCAAATGTCTCCTCGTAATCAATTCCCTCCACCTAAGAGAACCCTCTATCCATAAATATAGCCTTTTGTTTCTTGACACTCCCATCTTCTACTTGCTTTACCTTGTAAAGCCATCTGGAACTCATCAACGACTTGTCTTCTAGTCCTGGGACTACTTCCCAAACATTGTTTCTAATAACGAAGTCATACTTCTCTACCATGGCATCAGCCCATGCTAGTTTTTTCACTGCTTCCTCAAATGAGGATGGATCAATCTCTACACTCTCACTCATTACAACCATGTACCTAGTGTACCGATCTGATGACCTCCTCTACCTACTTTGTGATGTGGGTGCTCCCACATTCTCTCTAACATCATGCATCAATCTATCATCTTCTCTGGTTTGCTTCCTTTCATCTTTGGAAGTCTTAGCGTGAGTGGGTACTTTATGTTATGTGGACTTATCCCTCTTGTGAACAAAAATGATGTCTCCAGACTCTACAGAAACATAGTAACAAACAACCAAGAACTACTACCTTTCTCTAGACTATGATTGACTGAAACAAATACTATGATAGAGGCCACTTAGCATTTAAACAAAATGATTGATGAAGTCCCCTTTAAAACTTTTAACCATCTGCTCCTCCTTGATGCTTTAGAGATCCTCCCATCACTTCCAACAGATTCTCCATAATGTCTTGAAAGAGATCTACATAGATAGAAACAAACATGAGATGGAAGCATCCAATATATAACATAAGAGATAAATGGACTAAACAACTCAACCATGTATCATAAACTGATCAATATGAAATCACAATTCTATGTAGTCATATCCCATGAATAGAAACTAATGCATATGTGGCTAAATAAATGACCCAGACGGCTAAAGATAAATTCTTAGTACCATGACTGGTGCCATTAGCGAAGCCAATGTAAGTTTTGGGGAGCATCGACATCTGTAAATCAAGTTTAGCACAAGATAAGCAAGAGAAGTAGTGGAAAGTTGTAAAAAGCTACTAAAAATTGCCACACATAAAATATGGTACAAAAATATACAAATTCTTCACCGGACAATGTAAGAATAATATTTCTTTAGGTAAATACCACTTCTGGGCTTTCCCAAAGGAATTATATCATAATCGACTAGTTCATAGGTCCCTTTTTCCAATGCACATTTTACAACATAAGGGTCATGCCACATAGGCTCAAATTTACTAGTGCCTAACTTACCATGCTATTGATCATATACCAAGACTAAATCACCTTATGCATATGAACAAGTTTTGACATTTTGACCATATTGGGCTTTAACTCGTTCCTTTTGGGCCTTGCTAGCTAATGCAATGTCATGGAAAGTCTCATCAAGACGTTCTAAGTACAAGAAACGTTCTTGTTCGGCAGAAGTGGTTGGTAATAATTCAATTTCCAGTTTCAAAGACGATGTATCACATTCAATGGGTAAAACTACTTCCATGCCATAAATGAGATGGAAAGGAATAAAACTATCAATCTCATTAGATGCTAATATCATTTATGAACCTTGATAATATGTTTAATCATGGTGGTTAAAACCTTGTTAATGACTTCTACTTGGCTATCTTCCTCCGAGTAATATGGAGTAAAACTGTCGTGATGCAGACATAGCTTTGTGGTAATATTCGTCATCATAAAGTTTCAAAACTGGCTACCATGGTCTGTAACAATGGCTTGTGGAATCCTGAACTGAGCAATCACATGATTAAATATGAAAATAGATGTTGTTGCACCATCATATTTATATGTAGGCATTGCCTCGACCCATTTTGTAAAATAATCTACCGCTAGGATAATGTACCCATGCCCCCTAGCCGAGTGGGGGTTACATGTAAGGAATTTGATGCCCCATTTAGCGAAAGGACCGAAAGAAATGATTGGGTGAACAGGAGTTGGGTGTGCATGCATTTTTTGATCATAGATTTGAAAATTATAGCATTTCTAGATTGAAGTTATACATTGTTTAAACATAGAAGGCCAAAAATACCCCACGCGCAGGATCTTTTGAACAGTGGAAAACTCAGACATATGACCACAACAAGCTCCAGAATGGCATTAATTTACTGCCTTTTTGGGTTCCTCATGAGTTACACATCATCTGAAGATGGAATTGGCACCACAATGATAAAGTGTATCACCAACAATATTGTATTGTTGGGATTGATAACAGATATGATGGCAATCAATTTGACTCAGTTCTAGCCGAAATGTTTGGGTCTGAAGATAAAAGATGGTATCTCAATACTAGGGATCTAAAGTACTGATCGAAAAAATAGAATCATCTAGAAGAGAATCCTCTTCCACATTTTTCGTCTTAGTATGGGGAAAGTCACCTAATAATTCAACAAATACTAGAGATTTCTTAGATTTGGATTTAATGAACTCCAAATTGAATTCCTGTAGGATGATTGTCCATTTGGAATACTTTCCCCCTAGAAATTGTCTGGTAAGAATCTCAACCATGGGGTTATAATTGGAAATAACAATAGTTTTCTGTAATAGAATGTAGTGATGAAAACATTGGACAACTTGAATCGCTGCCCGGGCCAATTTCTCCACATGTGCATATTTTTCTTTAGTTTTGGTCAAATTTATACTTAAGTAATATATGACATGATCTTAATTTCATTCATCTTCCTAAACTAAAACCATTCCAATAGTGACAATGGATGCAGCTAAGTATAAAAAGTAGCCTTGATGATAATCGAGAGGATACAACAACGATGAATGGGTCAACACATGTTTAAGTGCATCAAAATCCTTTTGAGCCACTTATTCACAAGTATATAAGATGCCCTTCTTCAATAATTGAGTAAAAACTTTACTTAACTCGGCGTAGTTCAGGATGAATCGACGTAGAAATTTTGCTTTCCCTTGCAAACTTTGGAGTTGGCGGAGATTGGAAGGAGGAGGAAAATTCAGAATAGCCTCGACCTTCAATGGATCGACATGAATGCCTTCCTTTGAAATGGTTAACCAAGGTAAAGGATAATAATCGTGATTGATCACATTCAATTTATCAATATTAGAAGATGATGGGTAAAAAAATGATTGAACTGCTTGATAAACCAATTCAAATGGGCTTAAAGGCATCTCATAACATATGAGGCTAATTCAAACTCTTAAGGCACTATCCATGGATCAAAAGATTCCATAATGCTTGATGTAATCATGTTAACCTGGACAAGATTAGAATGAAATTTCGGTGGAGGAAGCACAAAGGTTCCCATCAGTGATGAGTCTTTGAGTAAACTAACACCAACATCTTCATAAAGAGTATTCATTTTTATGAAAAAAGGTATGTTAACTATATAGTCAAGGTCTAAAGTATAGTAAGAAAACTAATATACTTTGACAATTTTCCCTTTGTGAGGAAATTGTATCATTCAAAAAAGCAATTAGACTACTCCTGAAATAGTGTAGGTCCAACTTCGACCAAGAAAAATGTTGTAATCGAGTTGAGAATAAACAACTTCAACTTCAATCACGACTGTTTTACACCTTAGCTCTATGGGCATATCATTTAGGATTCCATAAGAATAAAACCCTCTTCTATGAAAGGATTTTAGAGTGGTAGGTGACTAATTTATGTTTGGATAACCTAAATATTTTGAACAAGAAATTGACATAATAAACGTAGAAGCTCTTTCATCAACAATTACGTGAAACACTCATCTGGTTTTAACGAAAAATGGAATAAGGAATGTTAGTTGATGAGGGAGTCTTGGGATATGACTCTCAAGATCAAAGATAATTAGATTAGAATCCTATGGATCAATTCCTCCTATGGCATAAAATAAAATATTTCGTTGTGTCGGGCATGTTTTCAGCACTTCTAGAGCTGACATTGTGAAAGGAGACACAACCAGGTCTTCAACAATGGTGTAATTATGTGCAGCTCTAGCATGTGGGTTGAAATTTGAATTTCCAAGCACACCTCTGGGAGGTGGTTGAATCATCATGTCAAGGTTTGGTTTGTCGATCTGTAATGGTTAATAAGGAGGAGGAGGAATTGAACTAGAAGGTTAACTAGATGAACTAGCCTCATTTTCAATGTCGACGGGACCCTTAGACCCGTAATATTTTGATCTTGTAGCTACCATAACTTGTTGCGAATACATCATCATGATATATTGTGATGTGAAAGAGGAATATGTGTTATGAGAAACCATTTTTCTAGTTTGAGAAGGAAATGGGTCCTTCAAGACAACGGGAGTTGGAGAACTTTTAATGAATTTGGAAACCTTTGCCCAATGTGGGAATTCCTTTGTATAATGATCATCATTTCAAATAATACAAGGATAGCAAGGTTTTTTTTTCTCGTCAGTAGGTTCAATTTTAGTGGGTTTCCCTTTCGAAGAAGGTTTTTATTTATTTATTTGCCTTTCCCCCTCTTTCTACCTTCAGTCGATTAGGTCTTTCCGGTAAATGATTCTATGACACTAATTTCAGAAATAGCTTCTGGAGAAAGGCTTTCAGCGGGTGAATATTGTATGGCCAAAGTATGATTACTTTTAGAATTTTTCTTTTTCCCCCTATTTGTCAACTAACAAAACCTATTATACCATCAATGGAATTAGATCATGTACAAGTTGTAACTATTGGATCATTTGTAGTGTCAGGTAAATTTAGGATTTTCTTGTACAAGGTGCCAGATTGGGTGTAGACTAAATCTAAGTACTGGGCATGAGAAATTACCTGCTCTTCTATGATGACACCTCCCTTAGAAACATCCTCGGTAATAAGGGGAAGAAGTGACTTTGTAAACCATTCAGCTAAAATATGATCTACGATAAAAAAATTGATTAACCAACGTCTGTGTCTCCATTCATGTATACGATCGAAAATATGAGTCGATTTTTTTTTTAAATAAATCAATATTTGAGTACCAGTATCATATCGAATTGGTAGATGGAAATGGGTTAAAAACACTATTTCTAGAGAGTTAAAGTTATGGAAAGAGGCGTGAGGTAACTCAATGTACCATTTGGCTACTGCACAGGTTAAAGTTCATTGGAGAAGGCAAAGATGGATAGAATCATGGATTAAAGAATTCGATGTGCACCATAGATGATATGTCATCATATGATTGGATGGGTCTTCTCCTGATTTTCCTTTAAATTTTGGTATGTCACTTAGTAACATGATAGGAACTGTCAGTCAACAAGGATAATAATAAATGGGATAATTTGTTAATTGGGATAAATAAGGTAAATCTAAGGTTGCAATAAACAATAATTACTAGTTAGGGTCTTGCGATGAAGTTTGATAGCCTTGCGGGTTAAAACCAACCCCTAGAGGATGACACCCAAGATATCCTAGAATAGCCTGTGTGGTTGGAATTGGAATTCCACTACGGTAACCAGGGTGAACCATACCAAGTTGAGGTTGAATAGGGACTTAGTACATATGACCAGGGCATGGTTAACTCTGGAAAGGTTGAGCTTAACCGATTCTACCTAAGTAATATTTCCCCTAAGCAAGTTGAACTTGCAAAGGTTTACCTTGAACAAATTGACTTTGAATAGGTTGAATTTGAATAAATTGACCTTGAAAAGGCATTTTTTGGAAATTTTGACCTTGGAAAGGTGGACTTTGAAAAACTTGTCCTTCAAAAAGTGGAACATTATAAGCTTGACATTGGAAAGGTGTTTTCATTGTTCCTATAGTAAGTTGTTTGATATGAATCTATGGTATAGACTGGACCATAAGACAGGTTTGATAAGTAGAAACCTCAAGGATTTCCTGAGTAGTCTGAGGAACATGTATTTGAGGGGTAACTGGAATAATTATTTGCGATATTCCTGGGATAGGCATATGAGGGGAACTTGGAACCAGTTGTGAAACAAGTGTTTCAATAGGTCTTTCAGGTGCACTTTGAACAGGTTGTTGAATAGGTGTTTGAGGAATTCCTTGGACAATTATTTGTGGAATCCCTTGAACCAACTATTGGGCAGGTGTGATAGTACTCATAATAGGTATTTCAGGAATAGGTTGTCTAGTAGGATGAAAAAATTGATAAAGTGGCACTTATGGAGCATTTGGACCAAAATATTGAGTAAAAGGAGGATAACAAATAGTGCTCTTCCCAGGGTAAGGAGTAGCAAGCAAAGGGTGAGTTACAACGGGTTGACATAGACCTGGCTGAGGTATCTAACCATAACTTCTAGTAAAAGGTTGACCCCCAACCGTAGGATAAGATCTAACAACAGGTTGTCCTCCAGGTGGAGGATTAGGGGGTTGCCTCCCATGAGGGTAATAAGCACCAATTGGGGTTACTTGAGGGTTACCTATGTTACCAAATACCATGTAAATTTGTTGGTTTGATGCCATATGCATTTCAGACATGAATGCCATGCTCTGAAAAATAGATGTAGATAAACCAGATGACCAAGAAGAAAGTTGAGGAGAAGAATAAGCCCCTGAAAGAGTCCCAGTAAGTGACTGGTATCTAGGAGGAACTGATGGAACACCACACAATAGTGTTTGAGGGGAGCTAGTAAATGTAGATGAATTAATGGGTTTTCTTCCAATAAGAATCTCTGACATTGTTCTTTGTGGTGAATTAAAAGGAATGCATGATGGTGACAAATTGTAACCTAGAAAGATCAAAGTGGTAGAATATCAAGGGTCAAGTAGGAAAGAAGAGAAAGGAAATCTTAGGTCAAAAGATTCACCACTGGTAAATAGAGAATGAGGTATTTCTGCATCTTCGTTTCTCGTAATATCTCCAATGCTAATTAACCCTGGAGGTAATTTAGTTGTAATTATCATCCTCCGTTGAGGTGAAGGTGGTTTAGAAGTAGGATAGATAACACCCGAAGGTGATTCAGGTTGAGAAACTTCAAACTTAGGTTGTTATATTTCTAGTTCATTTGGTTCAGTGTTTGAAATTTCACCAGTATCAGATTCAGTTTGAACTACTTCGGTAATCTCTGGGCTAGAATGAACTAAGACTAATTCTACTTCTTGCATTCGATTCACTTCCATTTCACTATCTCAGATTGTAAAATTGTCAATGTTTTAGGTTCTTTTAAGGCTTTAGATCATGTTAACTTTGACCTTTCAGTTTTTTTTTTCCCAATTGACTACATGTGTATTCAAAGTGTTTAGCTTGCATTCTACGTGACTACCTTGGTGATTTATCCATGATGAAATTTTTTCACAAAATCAAACAATATTCACAATCCAATCCTAAGTTCTCTAAAAATTAAAAACGAACAATTAACAAATGCTAAAACATCTAAGGATTTAAGCCATGCAAACAAGATTTTCACAATGCAATCACTAGTTGGTGATGAAACCCAACATTGCAAAAATCAAAGTGAAAAGTGGCTATAGATAGAGCAGGTTGAACTAGTTAGGCTAACAACTTGATTAATGTACATAATATCATGCAAACAAACTTCATTTATGCCATCTCGAATGAAGAATACCCTCCAGGAATTTTGAAGTGAGTGTAGTCAAATTCTGTTCCAGGTACAACAGAGACTTCCCCTCGATTATCACCTCGGGTGAACGCCCTAGAAATATGGTCACTAATGTTAACATGAAAAATAATTTAACCTAGGGGGACAATCGTAGATCGGAAGTACACACAAGGGAAAAGTAGCAAAGCCCAATTCCCTTGAAAGTTCCTCAACATGGTTAATCTGAGGTTTACTTCCAAGTGACTCCCAATTACCTTTTGGAAGCATTTTTAGTACGTGTAAATCAATCTATTGCAGTCAATGAAGTGGGGTTGATCACTTCATTGGTTCTGATATGATCTCATCCTTGATTGCTTTGGAAGTGGAGCTTCCTAAAGAAAAAATGTAGTAAATGGATTTTTGTCCCTATCACAAGATGCTAATGTTTGTTTTTAGCTTTGGAAATTTAAGTCACCTGCCTATTCCAAAGCCCTACAACCTTATCTTTTGTAGCTGGAAAAGAGCCCTAAAAATTGAAAATTTCTAGATTGATTTTATAGTGTTGATTTTAAGAGTTGTTATTTACTCAAAGGCAATGGATGTGAAACTGATGAAATTATGACTTGACGCAAATCGTAATACAGTTGAAAATGAAAATGTAATATTTTTGTTTCAATGAGAATCTATCTAAAGTAAGGAAAGAGCCTTTCACTTTTTCAATGGAAATGTAAACCACTATATCCATTTTCCTAAGATGAAAATATCCAATTTCGAATCACACAAATATTGAAAATAACTTCAAACTTTCACTTTGCCCAATATCACAAGAAATCAAGAAATTTCTCTTTTAAACATGCAATCACTCAAAAATTTAGAAAATGCAACAAGAAACCAAGAATCATTAAAAATGAATTTTCCCTAATTGAATGTTATGAATTCACTTGCAGTAAAAAGTAAATTTCAGGAACACTTCAACAAAGAAAGGAAAAATGAATTTTCATTTTGAAACAAGCATAAGAAGTATTTTTCACAAACAATACCTAATCTTGTAAATTATTGATTTTGACACACAAAAAAATCTTTCGTAAAAGAGAAAGCATGATTAATAACTTGATCTAATTGAAATAATAAAGATAGAAAGTCAACAAGACAAGACCAAGAGATGTATCTTTTGATATATCGACCATTCATGAGATGAGACTTTACCCTAATTTGCAAAAACAAGATAATCATCAGAAAATATTTTCATAACACTTAGTGAAACTGACAGACACTCAAAGAAGGTACAAACAAGTGTAACTTAATAGGAAAAACCAAAAACTTAGGAATCGATGAGGATAAAACTGAAATTTTTAAAAATTTCAGGTATGTCCATAGGTCCTAAAACAAACCAGTGTGCATATGCTTTGTTTCAGAAAGACAAGTGAGAAAAAATGTGCATTGTTCCTAAAGACTTAGTGCACATAGGAAAAAAATTAAAAGCAAGTCAAATCCAACCCAAAATCCAAAATTTTAAGATTTCCAAACACTCAAGGAAGGCTTGTACAAAAGGTTCAAAATTTCAAATAAGAAAACTAATGGAGAGTGAGATGAATCCCCAATGGTCACCAATTTGTTAAGTGGACTTATCCCTCTTACAGACAAGGGCGATCTCCCTAGACTCCAGAGAAATATAGTAACAAACAACCAGGAAATGCTACCTTTCTCTAGACTATTATTAACTAAAAATAATACTATGATAGAGGCCACTTACTGTTTAAATGAAATGATTGATGAAGTCCCCTTCAAAAATTCTGACCATCCTCTCCTCCTTGATGCTTTAGAGATCCTCCTATCACTTCCCACATCTTCTCCATAATTTCCTAAAATAGATCTGCAAAGATATAAACAAACATGAGATCAAAGCATCCAGTATATAACATAAGAGATATATAGACTAATCAACTCAACCATGTATCATAAATTGATCAATATGCAATCAAAATCTATGTAGGTGCTCAAGGAATCGTACAAATTGCATCAAAAAAGATATAATTTAGAAAGAACAATTTCCTTCATATTAATAAAATAGAGAATGGCCTTACAACCATGAAGCCTTGATGTTGCAAGTCCCTTCCCACAATCTCCAACCCTCTCCTTGAATGAATAGCCTTCCAACCTTATTCTCACAACATAACCCTACTTCCAATAGTCCTCCTCAATCCATGGGCTTGGGTTAGCTTTATAGGACAAGAGTGGGAAGTTTGGGATCCATTTTCTAAGGGATGAGATCTACTAATGGTGGGATAGGGATTCTATAAAGGGAAGGGAGTTTCTCCATGATGGGAAGGATCTGGACTTAATAGGAAACCATTCGAAGCTTTTGGTTGGGATAGATGCGACCAACAATGCTTCTATACTTTACTTTTTACTTTTACATGTGTTAGGTCATCTTCATAGGTCATGATGTAAGACAATGCGTACTTTTGTGCACTTCCCAGTGGACTCTTCTACATATGTGCATAAATTGACTAGGGAATTGTGTAAGAAGCCAAAAACAGGGTTTTGCACCATGAGATCTAGGAATTCCACTTTCTTTGGGATAATTTAGATTCTAACTTTGTTAAGGAAAGCATTGGGAAAGATTTGTGGATAGTGAAACATCCAAACCAATGGTCATTTTCCTAATGTGACAAAATGACGTGTAACAATTCCAATCTTTGCTACTCTACATGTGGTTGCTCCATGTTGTAACTCTGAGATAATAATGCTCAACTATTATGCCAGAGAATCTAAGATAAATGTTTTGGCAGTTTTGTTTTAATTTGGGAGACCAATGGATGAAACAAATATAGAACTGATGTGCCTAACCTCTTGAATAATAACAATATCTCAGTAGAGGGCTGCTATAAATATTTACACAGTGAAATAACTTTTATGACGATGAGCAAAAACAAAAAATTAATATGATTGCCACAATTTTCAAATTGAAAGCTAGATAATCATAAGTATGAAAACCTTTAAACTACGTTTACAGGTTTTAGAAAATACACATGAGCTTACAAAAGATGTTGATGATTTATTAATTTTGAGGGAATTAAGTAAACAAACAGTCCATTAATTCATTCTCTTTAGAGATTATCACTTTAGAAAGCTTCTAGGAATAGATTGAAATACAATTAATACTACCTAGTTATCTCTGCAAGACACAAGTACACGTAGAAAAACATAATGAATCACAGGAAACAAAAACTGTGCAAAATGGAATTCAGAGTCCTTTGCTTCATATTAATGATCTAGAAATATTAATTACATCATATGTCTAGAAATGATTCTTCAAGGGTGAAACCCTTAATAACTTGTGAAGAGAGTTATTTATCCAACAGTAGGATGAAAAATATCCTAAACTACTTTTACAAAAATAGATTATTTACACAATCAAAAATAAAATTGTCTAATGATTTGGCACTGCTTTGCTACTGTACTATTTGATGACTATCACTGAAAAAGTTGAAAAGTGGTTGAAGCTAGTTGTCCGTTCCCTTAAAAACTGAATGTTGTTCAATAATCCTTAATCAAGTGAATCTATTAATTCTTCTCAGCATTTCTTATTCAGGATAGAAATATTTGTCACCCTCCTGTAGATTTCATCCATCTCAGTATCTTTAGTAAAACATGGTTTTACCAAAAATATATGTTGGATTTCATCGAGGATGAAGAAAGAATCCTTGAGTGTTTTTACTATGAGAGCTAGTGTGGTTGATTCTTTGATATTGGCTACTAAAGCTGCATAGGTGCCCACCTCTATTAACGTTTCGACATAATCATCAATTGGCATCAATTTTTCATTAATAACCATCATAGAAGGTAAACCTTTGTTGATCAAAGGTTCAATTTTGTTGAAGAATCTTTGAACCATGTTGTTAACATTGCTGCACTTTTCTTGTAGTTGAAGGTTGAGATTTCTCTTAGTGATAATCTTATTTACTTCTAATATTGTTGCAGTTCTGTCACTTATCCTTAACTCCTCAAGCTCATAATCATCCTTGGAATTCAGAAATTTGATTATATTAGAGGCAGTCTCTGCCATATCCTCGAGCTGCCTAGTTATGGATTCCCCTGCATCCTAAGCTTTCTCCAAGAGATCTTTTTGATTGAATATTATCTTAATGGAGGGCCAAATGCCTCTATGATTTCTTCCCACATAATTTATTTTGCTAAACCCAACTTGTTTCCTATGAAAGAATTTGTCAGTTCTTTCTTCAACATTTCCACTTGGCCTTTGAGTCTATTTTTTTTTTTTTTTTTTTTTTTTTTTTTTTTTTTTTTTTTTTTTTTTTTCATTCAGTTTTGTGTGAATTGTCTGATATAGACTTCACAAGCCATAACTATTTGAGTTCACCCTTTAGTTTATTGATTTCTCCTATCTGGATAGACATGTTCTGAACAACTTTAGTAAGTTGTTCAGCTCCTTCTGTTGTACCTATTACTGATGTAGTGCTTGTAGTAGAAAATGTAGTGATAGGAACTGCTACAAGAGAGACTACATTCACTGAAGTTTGAATGTTCTTGATAGGTTCCTTTTTATCCTTAACCAATTTCTCCATATTCTCCTCCATTTGATTTATTTGCAAATTATTTTATGTGATGAGTTTCATCATCTCTGACTTTTGGGTCTTTGTCTCCTCAATTTCTTTGGCCACTGGATCCTCGAATGCTGGTAGTTTCAGCTGTTTCTTTAGTGTTGCAACCTCAGTGTTCTTTTTCTTAATGAGCTCCTCTACAATATTTATGTTTGAGGGATCATATCACATCCTTAGCACTAAATTTTCCAAAGAATGAATCTTGGGATATTTTTCTAATGAGGAGACCTTCTCCAACTTTAATTGTGATTGGATGTTGGCCAATGTAACCTGCATCTTTGACAAACTCATAGTAGTGCTTGTCAAGGTGCAAGCAATCATCTATCTAGTTTGTTTGTGCATCTCAATTTGATCAATTGGATGCAAATTCTTAACATTAAACTCAAAAGAAGTGTGTTTTTGTTATTCTGTTGCAGTCCTGGGCTAAGGAACTTGGGCCTGCAACAAAGCCATTTGCATCTTCCCCTTCTCAGAGTCAAACACTGAAAGAAGCATTGCTTGAGAGCTGGAAGAATGCTTCCAGAACTGGGTGTAAGTATTAAACTTCAATTATTCATTCTTTATTTTGGTTTCACTAAATTGATGGAAGATGTCTTCTCCTTTATTCTCTAGAATGACTCCAGTAGTTTGAACTATTTGTTGTTCATGATAAGTGGTAGACTGAGTTGGAGATTGTATAAATTGTTCACCAGACTGTGAATCAACATTCATAGAGAGTCTTTGTTTGTTTTTCCTTCAAAAAACCTTGAAGCCTTGGCTTTTTGCCTCCGTTGCAGGGGAATATTGTTCTTTCCTCCCTCTCTTGGTTGTCTTTTCTTGTGCAATTGGAGTTTGCACATTAGATGTAGAGACTACCTACTCCTCAGCGTCTTGGAGGGTATTCTTTGTCAATTCCAATTGGTTCTTGAAGTGTTCTATCTCAGGCCTAGCTATATGATGATATGGTTTGAACTTATTTTTCACCCTGTGTTTGGAGATGACTCCCCATGGGTCATATGACCAAGAGAAACTAAGAGCAAATTTCATTTCCTTCAGTAGCTTATCAGCTTCCTCCCCTACTACCCTGGTATTACAAATGAAGGGACCAACTTGAGCTTTCAGCTTAAATTGCAATTTATTTTTTGTAGCTAAAAAATGTACTTCATCTGCATTCAATATTTGCCTCAAGTACTCTAGTGTAAAGATTCTAACAGGGAGGTACTTTGGCAGTTTGTAGGGTGGAAGCTCACAGCCAAAAACCTTGATTTCTGTGTACTTCTAGAAGCAATACCAGTCTCCTATTGCAGCTTGATCTATGAAGTGAAGTTCTTTGACAATCTCTTCATTGATCCTTGCTAATGGAGTGCTACTCATAAGGCTGAGGGCTTGATAAATAAATATTTCTATGAACTGCTTATATGAGAATTATTCTTTGTCCTTCATCCCCATTGAAGTCTAGAAAATCACTAATTGTGGCGATCCTTCTTCATCAAGTTTCTGCAAAGAAAATGGGAATTTGTCCCCCTGAAAATATATAAACAAATGCACAAGTACTGAAGCATACTTGAATACTTCTTCAATGTTGAAGGTTACAAACTGCTAATGTATGGTTTCAACTATGAAATGACTAAAATCATAAATAACAATAGGCTTAGAATCAGAAGAAAACATGGATAAGAAACCAAGGATGGCTTCATTTACAGATTGATTAGAGTGATAACCAAGAAAATAGGACAGGATAGTAGTAATATGCCTGGTTCTATTAGGAAACATATATAAATCATAAGGGGGATTTCTCTTGCATAGTGGACTACCAATTGCTAAAAATAGTTCTAGGGTCTAGGATCTCTTGGTAAAGTCCAATTTTTTATAAGCTTCTATCAGGTTTTCATGAGAAAAAGGATGAGTTGGTGTAGTGGCAGGGGCTTGTGACATTTTCTCAATTGAATCAGTGTTAATGGAAGAGAGGATTTCTCCAATAGGCAAGATAATGGCTCTCTCGCTGGGATCATCTGATTCATGGCATTCTCTCACAAACTCTGGAGCTTTGTGTATTTGTGGAAAAATATAGTGGGGTAATTGGGGTTCCCAAAGCCCAATTTCATCACTCTAGTCAATTAGCTGCTCTCCCCACCAACAATAAATTTCAAATAAATCAAATTGAGAAGAATTCTCAACGATTTTGAAATCCTTGTCAACTAATGGAGTATGGTGGAAATCAATCTGTGGTTGAATTAGAGGATTTGAAACTTCTACAATTTATTTTCCTTTGGGAGGCATTTTGTCAAACAAAACTATGGAGTGTAAATGAAAAAATGGTAAAAGGAGTTACCAGAGTAGAGACAAGTAACTGACAAGTGGACCTGGAAGATGTGCTTGCAAATAGGACAAGTGGCTACTAGAATGTCGGACAATGGTTGAGTTGTTGAGTAGGTGGGCTTGAAAAAAAACTCTCGGTCACAGAATTTAACTGTGTAACCTTTGAAATGCATGACACATTGTTTACAAAGAGAAAAATGGAGTGGGAAGGTGGCACCGAACATTTGAAAGTTCATTAATTATCCAAAGGGTTAATTAACAGACATTTGGTTATAAATGTCTGGGAGCGGAAATGAATGGGCAACAGATAGGTGACAGATGATTAGATGGGAAATATGAAGTGAACGTGACATGGAGGTGACATGGGGTGGCAATAACAGCTATGAAGGATACTGCATTTGGGGGTAAAATGGAGCCGTTTGTGGTTTTGGGATTTTTAGTCCCAAAAGACTAAAAGGTATTTTTGTGGTTTATATAGGTGGTATTAAAGACTGCCCATTCCCCCCCGCTGATAAACTTCGGATGATGAATGAAGGACGAAAGGGAATGTAGGCAATGTGATTGTGGAGGAGTGTGTGGAATGAGAGGTGAGGTGGAGGGAGTTTAAAGTTTGAGTGGGGAATGAATGGTGAGGTTGCAATATGATAGGCGGACGTGATGGCTATGGGTCTGGGTGTTTTAATGAATCAAGTGATAGCATATGAATGAAATCACATAAATTTTGAACTTCAGTTATTCGAAAAATGACACAACAGGTCAATTGAACAACAACTAAACAACAATTGAACAGCAATTGAAGATCAATTGAACAACAGCTAAACATAAATTGAACAACAACTGAACATCAATTGACTCTATGCCGTTGATCTCCTCTCTCCAGATCTAACAGTGGGAAGTGACATCGTGAATCACACTTTCTTCCACCCAAGGTTCATCCACTCATGAGTGATGCGATGCAATATTGATCCCACGATCAAAAATCAGTAGTCATCCAATGGTTGATAGCAGGACCGCACAGGAAACTTTTGTGATGCTTACCTGCCTTCAATGTTTTGATCTTTAGGAAATAACCATTTCGGCATCTCAAACTTCCATATTTCTACCTACCCTTCTATTCCTAACATTTTTACTTATCCTTCTAGAGTGCATTTGACCTAGCAACCCAATATTTTCTTTTTATGAACAATCTATCTCTATACCTTATTTCTTCCATTGGCTCAGATTAAATTGTTGAGCCAATTTATTTTCTACCTATGAGAATTAATTTAAAACAAATCCAATTATAATGCAACAATATAATTGGATAAAAAAACCTAGTGTGGCATCTAAACAAACTACACAACTATTATTTTTCAAACTAAATTTAGAAAAAAGTAGTGGCATTTAGATTTGCAACACTTTCAGAGTTAATTTCCTTTTCTTTTATGTCTAACCTGACATTTTATTTTGCCTTCATTTTTTAGGACATCTACCCTAACATTTTCTTTGATATGGATATATTTATCAACATATTTTCCTAACATTTTTTATTCACTTTCTTATTGTCCATATACTATCTTAACATTTTGTAAATACATTTTCATTTTTTGTCTAGTTTATTCTAACTTATAAAAACCAAAAATTCTACAACATTGCCTCCAACTGGAGATTTCTTTCTCCTGTAGAATGCAGAGAACCTGTAAAAAATCTCAATGACAGCTTAAAAAGTTAAAGAAACCAGAGTTTTTACAATGAAATGTATTCCAACTTCTCAGTATTGAATGAAATGTTTGAGAAAACTTCTATTTATAGGATAAGTGGAATATAGTCCCTCAAGATTTTGTAGCAGAAAAGTGTTGTTACCATTTACTTCAACAATTTCTAAAGGACCAAACCATAGTTTATCAAACTTACCATGCTTTCCCTTTTCCTCCCTCCTCGAGTCCCATCTTAGAACTAGGTCACCTTCCCTGAAGTCCCTTTCCCTGGCTCTTCTGTTAAACAGGCTTTTCATCATATTATGATATTTCTTCAATTTGTATTGAACTTCATCTTTGTTTTCATTTACTTCAATAATTTGATTTATCCTTCTTGAGAAATCATTAGGTTCGTCTATTGAGTCTTGTAAGAATTTTAAAATTGGGAAAGCCAAATTGGTGGCAAAAATTGCATCTTTCTCATAGACTAACTAAAAAGGAGATTTCCCATTGGATATTTTTGGAGTTATTTAGTTTTCTCATACTGCATAAATTAAATGAGAGTCCCAACTCTTTTTATGATTTGCTAGGGCCTTTTTGATAACCTTTACCAGAATTTTATTTGAGGATTCTACGAGGCCATTACCTTGAGGGTAGTATGGAGTTGAATGATGTAACAAAATATAATATTCCTGGAAAAACTCAATCATTTTAACACTAGATAATGTTGTTGCATTATCTGTGACAATCTGAGTTGGGAAACCAAACCCAGATAAGATATTTTCTTTAATGAATTTAATTACTACTGAATCAGTAACATTTATCACCGGAATTACTTCCACCCATTTAGTGAAGTAGTCTGTTGCTGTGAGGATCCATCTGTGTTGATTACTTGAAGTGGTATGGATCTCTCCAACAAAATCTAAACCCCATTGAAGGAAAGGTACTGAGATTATTGATGATACTAATGGAAGAACTTCTATTTTCTGCTTACCAGCAAACATTTGACAAGTAACACAACCTCTTACCTTTGCCCCTGCTTGCAAGAACAATGTTGGCCAATAAAATCCTCCCCTTAAAATTTTGTATGTTGTTTCTCTCGAAGCATAATGTCCTCCACAAAATCCTATATGAAACTGATAAATGATTCCTTCAGTTCTTGATTCTGTTAAACATAATAACAAAATATTCAATGGATCTTTCCAGTACAAATTCACATTTATGATGCAGTACTTGACTGCTTTCAATTGATGATTTTTACACTAGGCTTTGGAAAATGATGCTGGACATTCAAAATGGAGCACAAAATCTACAATGTCTTGATACCAATCTAACAATAGAAACTTGTCATCAAAATGTAAAGGACTAATCTGATCTAAAGGTAGAGGTTCTTGTAGATTCCTTTCTTCGGGTTGAAGAGAAGGTTCTTGTGGATTCTCCCCTTGTAAAATTAGGAAAGGTTCTTGTGGATTCTTCCCTTGTGCAAGGACATAAGGTTCTTGTGGATTCCTCCCTTGTACTAGGATAGATGGTTCTTGTGGATTATTTCCTTGTACTTCTAAAATAGAATTGATTCCAAGCACTTTGCATTTGGATTCTACTAGAAGCTTGGCTAATCCCTGGCCTTTTACTAGCTTTTTAGTTTTGATAGTTAGATCAAACTCAAGTATTTGAGTGATCCACCTACCTCTTTTCCCATTAGTGTCAAGTTGAGTTAAAACAATCTTTACAACACCATTAGGAACATAAGAAGTAATAGGTGAATTTAGGATGTACATCCTGAATTAGTTCAGGGCTTGAATGAGGGCATATGATTGCTTCTTGATTATGTCATACTTAAGCTCAACATCTCTCATAACCTTACTGAGAAAGGCTATGGGCTGGTGATGGGAATTTTCATTCTTTTGTAATAGAACAACAACAAGGGTTGTTTCTGAGGCAAAAGAAAAGATACTGAATGGTTTAGTATAATCAGGGCTGGCCAAGGTGGGAGATTTGGAGATAGCATTCTTGATCTGATCAAATGCATTTCTGGAAGAGACAGTCCATTTAACTTCATGATTATTTTAGAGCATGTTAGTTATATATTTTACAATTTCTACATAATTTGGGATGAATCTCCTTAAAAAATAATCTTACCTAGAAAAGCTTGAATTTCTTTCTTGTTTCTAGGTAAGGTCAATGTTTCAAAGGCATACACATGCTTGGGATAAATTACCACTCCTTCCTTTGAGATTATATGGCCCAATAGTTTTCCTTCTTTGATAGAAAACAAAGATTTTTTAGGGTTCAATGATATCCCAAATTTCCTACACCTGTCAAAAACCTTCATCGAGTGCTTTAGATGTTTTGATCGGATTTATAAAAACAGTAATGTTATCAAGATAAATAATGACAAATTTATTTACCTGGCCCATAAAAGACACATCCATAGCACCATGAAATGTTGCTCCAATGTTTAATAAGCCAAATGACATTCTTGCGTACATAAATGTACCTCAGGGTGTAGTGAAGGCTATCTTTTCCCTATCTGTTGGATCAACATTCGCCTAATTATAACTTGAAAAACCATCACGCATAGAAAGTCTTTGTGCTCCTAAAACCATTTGAAGTAACTAATCCATTTTGGGAAAAGGGTAATTATCCTTTAATGATGCTTTGTTTAAATTTATAAACTCCACACAAAGTTTGATTTCTCCATTCGTTTTCCTGACAGGAACTAAATTTGCAACCCAATTAGAATATCTAAGAGGGAGAATGATCTAGGCATCTAGAATTTTCTTTATTTCCTTTTTGGTAGTTGGTAGAAGGGTTGGATTAATCCTCCTAAGTTTTTGTTGATAAGGTACTTCTTTTCTCTGCAAAGGGATCTTATGTTTTATTAATGAAGTATCATAATTTTTTAGATCAGCATAGGTCCAAGAAAAAACATCCTTATAATTTTGAAGTAGCTTATGATATTGACTTTTAATCTCAGGGTCTAGGGATGCACAGATTTTGATGCTTTTGACATCATCATTTTTTCCAATGTTAATTTCTTCTATATCCTCCTTCGAAGAAATAGACTGAGCATTTTGTAGGACATCAGTTTGATCAAACAATTTTTCTCAAAGGAATCAAGCCTTTGGGAATAAAATTTTTAGATAATTGAATAATATCATGACCAACAAATTTTGAACTTAAATCTGAAGTATCTTTTTTTTTATAAGTAAGAGATGACCCTTCTATTAATCTGATCAAATTACATAATATAAAGAGTGCCCCAGACAGTAGAGGTGGCAAAAAACCAGGGATCGAAGCTCAAAGAGGTTTCGACAAACAACTCAAAGTGGTTCCTACTACATCCACTAGATGGACCCAGAGGCAATAATAAAAAGTCCACGAAACTGAATCCTCACCGTTGAATACATAACCCCAATCCAATGGCCAACAATCAAAGGGACCCACAAAGGGACCCATAATCATGCAACAAGGATAACCAATCCTAGCCATTGAAAGCAAAGTCCTGAACCAATGACCAGCGGGGGTATCATATGGACGAGAAGCATGGAGGTTAACTGCACGATGAGAACGGTTTTCTCTCACCTCTTGTTGCCATGTGTTACCCCTTGAGTGGAATCGCATGCATCTTCCACAATACCAGATACCATCCATGTCCCTCGCGATATACCACATAAGGTTTTGGGGTTTTGTGTTCATGGTTTTGCGGAAGGCCCGAGGCCCATACAGGGACCCACAGTGGACCCCACTTCCCCTTACACATAGACTCAAATGCAACCCTAAACTAGGTCCAATAAATAGCAACAGGTCTGGAACCCTAAGGATATAAGCACGACCCATCTCAACCCTTGAATACATAATCTTGATCCAACAGTCATCGAGGATATCGCATAGACGAGAAGCGTGGAGGTTAACCGTGTGATGAGAGTATTTTTCTCTCACCGCTCAATGCCATGTGTTACCCACTTAGTGGAATCGCATGCACCTACCAAAATACTAGATACCATCTAAGTCTTGCGCAAAATATCACTTATGGTATTGAGTTCATGGTTTCACGGAAAAGCTAGAAAATTCCCATAGACCTTGTTGAGCCTTCCACCTGGAGTCGCCAATGGAAACCCGTTGAGCCAAATACACCCAAGCAATTCTTTCTGCGTCATTGCCCGACTTGAAACCTTCATCTTTCATCCAAAAGTTAACAAAATTGTGGAGAGCAACCATATCCCAAACTTGTAGACAAATTAGGCGATATCACCCTGACTCCTGTCTCTCGTATCCCTTCGATCAACACTTTTCATCCATAAATCTGAATCTTTGGTTGCCAGGATGAAACAATCCTCTCATAGTTTCGCTTCAGGTTACTACTCCCATGCATGCCAAGAATACCTGTCCTTATTGGCCACACCTTCGTTGGCCAACCGATCTGCAAGCATATTTGCCTTCCTTCTAACATGAACAAAGTTAATTGTTTTAAGGATTTGCAAGTGAGAGTGGATATGATGAAAAACCTGCAGCAACTTCTAGTGTTTCGACACTTTATCTGGCGAAGTTCCATTGTGAATATTCATGGCTGCTCTCATGATTAAATCTATATATGCTTCTATGATAACATTCTATAAATTTGCCACCACCAGGATTTCCAAGCATTGATCTAAAGCTAGAAGTTCAACCATGTTATTGGTACCTTTTTCCAAGTGTCCATGGAAGATGTATTTTGTGTGCCCCTGAGCATCTCTTATAGCACCCCAAAAGCCAGCTTCCCTTGGATTTCCATTTGAATCTCCATCAATGTTTACTTTGAAGAAGCCTTGAGGAGGGGGTTGCCATCTACTAGCCCCTGTGCTAATTGTTCTCACTTCCTTATTCCTTGAGGATTGATGGGCTGAAGACCCAAATTAAGAATAATAATCTCCTCGTGAGGCAGAGGAGGATTCATGGGAATTGAACTCAAAAGGCTTTTAACTGTTTCTTTAAGCTGTATTAGAATTTGATTGATTACATGCTAGGGTTCGCTAGCTTTATTTGTGAAGATCCTCTTGTTGCGTTCTTTCCAAACATTCCAGATAACAAAGCCTGGTACTAGAATCCAAGCTTTGTTGATGATATCATTCTCCGAGAAGTTCTTCCTCTAGCTTTTAAGAGTGTTGGATGTGTTGAGACTATCCCTGTGATTTTGTCAGAAGCTTGAGGCCACCCAGTCCCATACCTTAGCAGAAAAAGAGCAGACGTTGAGCAGGTGTTCAATCATTTCCTCATGTGAGCCACATAGGTGATATTTGGAAGGGTCAATGAAACCTTTCTTTAGGAGGTTTTCCCAAGTTAGGATCTTCCTTTGATGTACAAGCTAGATAAATAGCTTTTTTTCATCCATGGGGGAGTTTGCCAAAGTTCCTTCCAGACTTTATCAGCATTTACAAAGTTGAATCCTGTGATTGCTTGTTTTGTTTGTTTGAGGTAAAGTTACCTTCGTTATTCTTCCTCATCTTAATTGGTCATGTGAGGAGGAAACTAGAATCCATTTGTGCTTTAAGTCCATGGTGAGAGCCTCTGCCATGGCCTTCAAAAGATTCTCATCACTATAACTTAGTTCCTTCCACTTCCTCCATTTTTCATTGTTCCTTCCCTGGTCCCAGAAATATTTTACCATTAATAGGCATTTGCTATCTGTGTCTCTCTTAAGGGTGGCTAGGTCAAATACTGTTGAGGATGGGTTCCTATTGCTAGCTATCCTCCCATAATCGAGCTCGGTCCCTTGCTTGGATTTCCCAAAAATAGTGCTACTGAACAATGCTTTTGTTCTCCCAAGCAAGGTTCCATATGTGTGATCCTATGATTTGTCCTGTCATTCTAATAAGATCCTTTTCCTGCTAGTGCTTGGCATACTTTCATTTCCAAAGATTGGCCCAAAGGGCATTCGGCTCCTTGATCCATTGCCACCAAAACTTAGCTCCCGAAACTTTACTAAGAGTTTCTAGATCATGCAACCCCAAGCTACCATGGCTTTTGGGCTTGCAGATCTTGTCCCAAGAAACTAAGGCCCACTTTTTTTTCTCTTCCCCTCTACCCCATAGAAAGTCCCTTTGAATTTTCCTTATCTGCTACTTAATACCTTGAGGGGCAGGGATAGCTACAAACATGAAAATGGGAATGCCTTGCAAAACCGCCTATGTGAGCACAAGTCGCCTTGCTAAGTTTAAAGATTTGCATGTCCATTTTCTAGTTTTTCCCTGAAGTTTATTTAAAATTGGTTCCCATATTTTCTTGCTGAGAGGTTTATCAGTAAAAGGAATACCAAAATATTTGGAAGGCAACTGATCCCTTTGAAAACCCAGAATTTTGGTAATGTTTCTCTGTATAGCAATATTTTTTTTAAAGAAAAAAAACTTTGGACTTATTTTGGCTTACCTCTATGCCTACTTCCATAGCAAAGTCATTTAAGATATTTGATTGCCCTTGCTTCCCTGACTGTGGGTATGCCCTGCAGCATAGTATCATCCACAAATTTTTTATGAGTATTAGCTTCTCCATCCCAGGTGAGCTTGATCCCTTGAATTCGACCTTCAACATTTGCCATTCTGATTGCCCTACCTAGCCCTTCCGTCATGAGGACAAAGAGGAAATGGGAGAGTGGATTGCCTTGTTTGAGCCTTCTGGAAGGTGTGAATGTATTTAAAGGGGCTCCATTAAGCAGAATGGAAAAGATGGTCGTCGTGACTAGTGCCATAACCCATCTTATCCAATTTTGGTCAAAGCCATATTCTTTCAGAGTAGGTCTGATATAAGACTAGATGAGTTTGTCATAGGCTTTCACAATGTCCAATTGAATAATCATGCCTGCTTGCTTATTTCTTTTGAGAGAGTGTACCACCTCATGTGCTTGGATGATGTCGTTGATAATTTGTCGTCCTTCCACATAGCTTGTTTTCTCTTCCGAGATGAGGAAAGGTAGTAAGGGCTTGAGTCTATTGGCTACCACTTTGGAGATGATTTTATACACCACATTACATAAGGCTATAGGTCTAAATCCATCCAGAGTCATAGCATTTTCCTTTTTTGGGATTAAATCCATGAAGGAAGCATTCAGTTATTTTAGAACCTTTTTGTGTTTTCTTGAGTCTTCCACAACTTAGAGGATATCTTGTTTGACTGTATCCCAACAAGCTTTGAAGAAATCAACATTGAATCCATTCAAGCCTGGTGCTTTTCCACTTTGCATTTCCTTGATCACCTCACTGACCTCCTCTTCTGAGATTGTCCTATTGAGATTGTGGTTGTCCTCTCTAGTAACCAACTTGGGGATATACTGCGTGAACTTATTAATGAACCTAGATCTATCCTCCATTGGCTCCTTTGCAATATTAGAGAAGTGTTGTACTAGATTTGATTCCATGTCCTTGTTGGAGATAAGCTCAACACCCTGAGAATCCTTAATCTTTGTGATTCTGTTATGTGCCCTATGGGCTATAGTGTATTTGTGGAATAAATTAGTATTTCTTTCTCCCTCTTTGATCCATTGAATCCTAGATTTCTATCTTCAAAAAGTTTCCAATTGTAAGCATCGATCCCCCCATTCTTCTTGCAAAGAATTAGTTAGTTTTTTCCTCTCTTCATTGAAGCCCTCTGTGATATTGATCTGATTGATTTCTTCGAGTTTCTGTTCAATCTCAATTCTAGCCTTGAGGATATCACCAAATTCCTTTTTGTTCCAAGCTTTAAGTTTGGATTTAATATATTTCAGTCTCTGCTAGAGCATGTACATTTTAACGCCCTGAATATTCAGATCCTCTTTCCACTATTTGTTAATGTTACTAGTGAATTTGGGGTGTGAGATCCAGGCATTCTCAAATATGAAGGGCCTATTCCTCGGAGTGCCCATAAAGGTAGCTTCTAGCTAAACTGGCCAATGATCTAAACCTCCAAAGGGTAGAATGGATGTTGTGATGGCTAGTACTATGAGGAGGAGATCCTCAAAGATGATAAATATATCAATTTTTGAAGCCACTTTAGAAGCCCCTTCTCATTCGTTGTTCCACGTGAAGGTTCCATTTATTGTCTCGGTGTCCACTAGTCCCATGTTCATGATGAAATCTTGGAAGGCTTTAGAATCTCTACCTAGCTATCTAGTGCCTCCTTTTTTTTTTTTGAAAGAGATCTTATCATATTGAAATCACCTGCAACTATCCAAGCCATATTGGGATATCGTGCTCCTAGATTTTCCAAGGAGGTAATAAGTTTGAGTCTATCTACATTCTTATGAGGTCCATAAACATTTTTTATCATATATGTTTCCTTATCACCTATCGAACTGCACACCAAAGATAGATAGTTCCTGGATGCTTTAGCATCTAGGATTCCAAATATTTGTGGATCCCACAGTGTAAGAATCCCACCTGCTGAGTTATTTTCCTTGACCTCTAAATACTCATACATTATTACCATTTAGTATGAATTTCTCTTATTTTATCCATTGAACAAGCATCCATGATTCTATTAGGCCCCTATACTACTAGTGTAACCCCTTATTGTTATTAGTACAACCCCCTTATTATATTGATGTACTCATGTAGTGCCCATATTGTCACTATTGTGCCCCATAGAAGCCCACCATTGTTATTATTGTGCCCTTACATTATTATTGTTATGTCGGCTCTGATTATATTATGACCCCTTAGACTCCTATATATAGAAAGGAGGTATTTTCATTTGTATCATCCAAGAATTCATTTATGTAATGTAAAGGAGGTTGCCCCCTCGAAGAGGCTAAATTATAAGGCGTTGATCTATCTTTTCTATCTTTTCCTGAGTTGGTTTCATAACAGATTCCAAATATTTGTGGATCCCACAACATAAGAATCCCACCCGCTGAGTTATTTTCCTTGACCTCTAAATACTCATACATTATTACCATTTAGTATGAATTTCTCTTATTTTATCCATTGAACATTTGGTCTCTTGAATAAAGACCATGTCTGGTTTTTCTTCTTTAATTCTGTTACTCAGATTCCTTTTTTTCCTTCTACTACCTAAACCTCTAATGTTCCATGTTGTAAGATTCATTAAGAAAGGTTAGTAAAGGAATAACTGGTAAGATCTTTCATCTTACCTAAGTTAATCAATAGTTTTCCACATTTTTTTAGCAGTTCATTCTCTCTTTTTCTTCCTCTTTTCATTCTTGAATCCTTTGGAGATTGTGCCTTTGAGTTCTCCATAGTTTTGACCCCACTTTGCTCCTCGCTTTCATGGTTTCTCTTGACACTAATTCCCTTCAATTGTTCCCTCCACAGAAAGAGTTTTTGAGCTCGATCATAGTATTCTTTTGGAAAGGAGTCCACTCCTTTGTTCCTACCTTGTTCTAGAAATAATTCTAGATCCAAATTTTCCCTGTCTAGAATCTCCTGTAGTTCATGGTCTTCTGTTCCTACCTCACTTGGAGTCATCTCATAGTCTTTACTAATCTCCATGCAGCTTGGTAGATCCTCCTTATGCTGGTTGTTTACTGTGATATCCTCCATTTCATCTTTTGTTTCCTACTCCTTGGATGCATTCTCCCTGTCTTGGACTGTCTCCATGTTCTCCTCTACTTCCTCTAGGATTTTGAAACTATTGTGTCTTGTATTACTGTCTTCACTACTTTTCTTGTGTGGTTGTTTACCCCCTTTCCCTCTAGCCCCAACCTTGGTAAAATCCTCGTGATCTCTATCCAAATATGTTTTTCCATTGCCTTCCATATTGTTTGTTAGGTAGTCTCTAAACAAATGGCCGTGTTCATGACATTTGCGTCACCTGAAAGGTATGTGCTCATAGTCCACCATTTTCACCCAATCTTCATCATATATCTCTAAAATTATTTCTTCTGGAAGGGCTCCATATATATCCATTTCCACACACATTCGGGTGAAGGAGGTGTATTTACCTTTGAGAGTTGCCTCTAATGTCTTCAGAAAATGCCCCAGCTTGTTACCTATGTTTTTCAAAGATTCTGGGAGCTAGTAATCTAGAGGTAGTGAGTATAGTCTAATCCAAACTGGTACAGATGTAAATTTTTCATGTTCCGAGACAAAGTTCATCATCCATGGCCACATGTAGAGTCCTATCGCAGCATAGAAATAAGGCCCCCCTTCAAACACTCTGTCTTTGTCCTCTAGGTTTGTGAACACTATCATGAAGAAGCCCTTAGAACCTAGATGTAAATGTATTTCTCCCTTTGGCTTCTAATGGCTCCTAATCCAGATGTGTAAAGCCCTCTCTATTGGCGATAATCCCATGAACTTACAGATGATCACATGTTCTTTCATATGGTCCCTATGCACTTGAATTGCATGATCACTCAATGTGACCCGGGAATGATGCTCATTTTGGGTTTGCAAACTCCCGTAGTTCTTGTGGAAGTCATTTTTCTACTATTGCCTCCCTTCTCCTTTTCTTTACTTGTTTCCTGTTGATTCCTTTCCTGATCCTGGGATTCTTTTCTTCCAACTGTCTCCTTGTCTCTTGCTTCTGAAATATTTCTTGATGGTTTTTTGAAATGCTTCCCTCCTACTTCCTTGCCTCCTTCTGTGACTCCCTAACTGTAGGAGGGAGCAGCGCTCCCCCCTGCGCATCCCACCATGGAACCCTAATGCAAAACCCTAGCGTCAAATTCGATTCTTGTTCAAGTTGTAGACCCCCCAACTCATTAGATCAATTGTCACCAATCCCAACTATAATCTGAAGTATCATTCTCACTTGTATTTTCATTTATTTCGAATCTATCTTCATCAATTTGTAGAAAATGAATAAGTGGTGGGGGATATGAAATCTGTTGGTTTGTATTCTGGTAAATTAACACCCAAGTTAGGCTCAATTTTAGGTGATCCTGGTGGTAGTGAGGGCTCTGGATGAGATCCAAATGAATGAATGAGGAATGTTGATTTAAAATCAACTCCCTTGTTTAAGAGTTCAACAACCCTAGGTGATAGGTGGGAGTAATCTGGATTGGATGGAATGTTACTATAACGATCAAATGATGCTAAATATTCAAATTGCAAGACTGAAGAAGAAGAGGAGGGTTGATGTCCCCTTATAGAACTGGCTTTTCTTAGAATTTTTTCAGGGTATGACAGAGGATCAACTAATTCAACCTCTGAACGAGATCTAGTGTGCTTAAAAGGTGCTAGTTTGGGAGAGTGGACTTGTCAAGTGAAGGATTTTAACCTTTCTAGACCTTTAATCACCTTAAAGGAATAGAATACATATCGTTTCCCTAGGAAAACTTAATGGAATTCGAGTCCCCAGCAACGGCGCCAGCTTGATGTTGTATCTCTGAGATAATAGTTGTCAACTATTATGCCATAGCATCTAAGATAAATGTTTTGGGGGTTTTGTTTTAATCTGGGAGACCAATGGATGAAACAGATATAGAACTGATGTGCCTAACCTCTTGAATAATATCAATGTCTCAGCAAAGGAATACTATAAATATTTACAAATTGAAACAGCTTTTATGATGATGAGTAGAAACAAAAAAGTAATATAATTGCCACAGTTTTCAAATTGAAAGCTAGATAATCATAAGTATGAAAACCTTTAAACTAGATTTACAAGTTTGAGAAAATACACATGAGCTTAAAAAAGATGTTGATGATTTATTAATTTTGATGGAATTAATTAAACAAACAGTCCATTAATTCATTCTCTTTATAGATTATCACTTCAGAAAGCTTATAGGAATAGATTGAAATACAATTACTCCTACCTAGTTATCTCAGCAAGACACAAGTATATGAAGAAAAACATAATGAATGACACTAGAAACACTTACAGGAAACACAAACAGTGCAAAATAGAATTCAGAGTCCTTTGCATCCTATTAATGATCCAGAAAGACTAATTACATCAGATGTATAGAAATGCTTCTCCAAGGGTGCAACCCTTAATAACTTGTGAAGAGAGTTATTTATACAATAGTAGGATGAAAAATATCCTAAATTGATTTAAAAAAAACAGATTATTTATACAATCAAAAATAAAACTGTCTGATGATTTTGCATTGCTTTGATGCTGCACTGTTTGATGACTATCACTGAAAAAGTTGAAAAGTGGTTGAGGCTAGCTGATTGTTCCCTTAAAAACTGAATGATGTTCAATAATCCTTAATTAAGTAAATCTGTTAATTCTTCCCAACGTTTCTTATCTAGGATAGAAATATTTGTTACCCTCCTGTATATTTCATCCATCTCAGTATATTTAGTAAAAGTGGGTTTTAACCAAAAATATATGCTTGATTTCATTCAAGATGAAGAAAGAATCCCTGAATGTTTTTACTACGAGAGTTGGTGTTGTTGATCCTTTGATATTATCTACTAAAGTTGCATGGGTGCCTACCTCTGTTAACTTTTTGACATAATCCTCAATTGGCATCAATTTGTCTTTAATAACCATCATAGAAGGTAAAACTTTGCTGATCAAAGGTTCAACTTTGTTGAAGAATCTTTAAACATGTTGTTAACATTGCTGCACTTTTCTTGTAGTTGAAGGTTGAGATTTCTCTTAGTGATAATCTTCTTTACTTCTAATATTGTTGCAGTACTATCACTTATCCTTAACTCCTCAATCTCGTAGTCATCCTTGGAATTCAGAAATTTGATTATATCAGAGGCAGTCTCTCACATATCCCACTGCTTCCTAAGATTTCTCCAAAAGATCTTTTTGGTTGAATATTATCTTAATGGAGGGCCAAATCTCCTTGATTTCCTCTATGATTTCTTCCCACAGAATTTCTTTTGCTAAACCCAACTTGTTTCCCATGAAAGAATCTATGAGTTATTTCTTCAACATTTCCACTTGGCCTTTGAGTCTGTTTGTTTTAGTTGTGTGAGGATTGTCTGATATAAAATTCATAATCCGTAACTATTTGAGTTCATCTTTTAGTTTATTGATTTATCCTATCTAGATAGATAGGTTCTGAACAACTTTAGTAAGTTTTTCATCTCCTTTTGTTGTACCTGTTGCTGATGTAGTGGCTGTAGTAGAAACTGTAGTGATGGGAACTACTGTAAGAGAGACTACATCCGCTGAAGTTTGAATGTTCTTGATAGCTTCCTCCTTCTCCTTAACAAATTTCTCCATTTTCTCCTCCATTTTTTTTATTTGAAAATTCTGTTCTATGATGAGTTTCATCATATTTGACATTTGGGTCTTTGTCTCCTTGATTTCTTTGGCCATTGGATCCTCAGATGCTAGTAGTTTCGGTGTTTTCTTTAGTGCTTCAACCTCTGTGTTCTTTTTCTTAATGAGCTCCTCTACAACATTTTTGTTTGAGGGATCATATCCCATCCTTAGCACTAGATTTTCCAAAGACTGAATCTTTCTATCTTTTGCTAATGAGGAGACATTCTCCAACTTTAATTGTGACTCAATGTTGATCAATGTAACCTTCATCTTTGAAAAACTCATAGGAGTGTTTTTCCAGGTTGAAGCAATCATCTGTCTAGTTTGTTTCTGCATCTCAATTTGATGAATTGGATGCACATCCTTAATATTAAAATCAAAAGAAGTGTGTTTCTGTTATTGTGCTACAGTCTTGGGCTGAGGAACTTGGGCCTTCAAGAAAGTGATTTGCATCTTCCCCTTCTCAGATTCAAACTTTGAAAGAAGCCTCACTTGAGAGCTGGAAAAATGCTTCTAGAACTGGGTGTAAGTATTCAAATTCAATTTTTCATTCTTTCTTTTGATTTCACTAAAGACATGGAAGTTGTCTTCTTCTTTATTCTCTGGAATGACTCCAATAGTTTGAACTATCTGTTGTTCATGAGAAGTGGTATACTGAGTTGGAGATTGTATAGACTGTTCACCAGACTGTGAATCAACAGTGAGAGAGACTCTTTATTTCTTTCTTGTGTGAAAAACCTTCAATTCTTGGCATGTTGCCTCCATTGCAGTGAATATTTTTCTTCCCTCCCTCTCTTGGTTGTCTTTTCCTGTGCAATTGGAGTTTCAATACTAGATGTAGAGACTACCTGCTCCTCAGCCTCCTAGAGGGTATTCTCTAACCATTACAACTAGTTCTTGAACTGTTCTATGTCAAGCCTAGCTGTATGATGATATGGTGTGAAATTATTTTCCACCTTGAGTTTGGAGATGACTCCCAATGGGTCATATGACCAAGAGAAACTGAGAGAAAATTTCATTTCCTTTAGCAGCTTATCGACTTCCTCCCCCACTTCCCTGGTATTACAAATGAAGGGACCAACTTGAGCTTTGAGCTTAAATTACGATGTCTTTTTGGCATCAACAAAATTTAATTCATCTGCATTCAATATTTTCCTTAATTACTCTAGTGCAAAGATTTTAACAGGGAGGTACTTTGGTAGTTTGTAGGGTGTAAGTTCATAGCCAAAAACCTTGATTTATGTGTAGTTTTGGTAGCAATACCAATCTCCTGTTGCAGCTTGATCTATGAACTGAAGTTCTTTAACGATCTCTTCACTGATCCGTGGTAATGGAGTGCTGTTCATAAGGCTGAGGGTTGGATGAATAAATAGTTCTATGAATTGCTTATATGTGAATTCTTCTTTGTCCTTCATCCCCGTTGAAGTCCAGAAAATCACTGACTGTAGCGATCTTAATGTAGGTTTTAACCCCGTACAAAAATTACCTGCATACGAATTCTAAATCACATGAAAAAAAAAAATGCGAGAGCATAACACATAAAACACATATACGCAGAGATTTCCCACTGGATCCCAAAATCGGGACTACCAGCTTGGTTTTTCATTATGTTCCTTTCAATGTTACAATACATATTTATACATGCCGAAGCATCCAATACCATGGACCAAAAATCATCGCATCCAAAACCATGGACTGAAAACCATAGGTAGGTTCGCCCAACCTAATATAGGATCCAAAAAAAAAATTTCCCAAGGCGCTGCC
>APFE030375934.1:2084-20991 GCA_000404065.3 Pinus taeda | reverse complement strand
GGGTCTACCACAGGCCCGAGCGAAACCCCTCAGCAACAAAGGCATCCCCTTGAAGCCAAAATAGCTCTGATACCAAATATAGTTTTTAACCCCGTACATAAATTACCTGCATACGAATTCTAAATCACATGAAAAATAAAAATGCGAGAGCATAACACATAAAACACATATACGCAGAGATTTCCCACTAGATCCCAAAACTGGGACTACCAGCTTGATTTTTCATTATGTTCCTTTCAATGTTACAATACATATTTATACATGACGAAGCATCCAATACCATGGACCGAAAAACCATCGTGTCCAAAAAAAAACATGTGCAAAAATCATGCACAAAACCATAGGTGGGTTTGCCCAACCTAACATAGGGTCCAAAACCAAAATTTTCCGGGGCGCTACCCTAGACCCCACAAAGTGGGGTTATGGGTACCCCTCAAACCCCCTATTAACTATGTGGAAAGAATATAACACAACCCAACACTTTCTTCATCAAGTTTCTGCACAGAAAATTGGAATTTGTCCCCGTGAAAATATATAAACAGATACACAAGTACTAAATCATACTTGAATACTTCTTCAATGTTAAATTTGACAAACTATTCATGTATGGTTTCAACTATGAAATGACTGAAATTATAAATAATAGTAGGCTTAGAATCAAAAGAAAACATGGATAAGAAACCAAGGATGGCTTCATTGACAGACTGATTAGAGTGATAACCAAGCAAATAGGAAAGGATAGTAGTAATATGCTTGGTTCTATCAGGAAACATAGATGAATCATAAGGGGGATTTCTCTTTGGTAGATATCTATCAATTACTAAAAATAGTTCCAAGGTGAGGGATCTCTTGGTAAAGTCCAATTTGTTATAAGCTTCTATCAGGTTTTCATGAGAAAAAGGATGAGTTGGTGTAGTTGTAGGGGCCTACAACATTTTTTCAATTGAATTAGCGTTAATGGAACAAAGGATTTCTCCAATAGGTCAGATAATGGCTCTCTCGCTGGGATCATAGGATTCAAAGCATTTTCTCACGAACTCTGGAGCTTTGTGTATTTGTGGAAAAATATAGTGGGGTAATTGGGGTTCCCAGAGCCCAATTTCATCACTCTGGTCAATTAGCTGCTCTTCCCACCAACAATAAATTTCAAATAAATCAAACTTAGAAGAATTCTCAATGATTTTGCAATCCTTTTCAACTAATGGAGTGTGGTTGAATTAGAGGATTTGAAACTTCTGCAATTAATTTTCCCTTGGCAGGCATTTTGTCAAACGAAACTACAGACTGTAAATGCAAAAATGGTAAAAGGAGTTACCAGAGTGGAGACAAGGAACTGACAAGTGGACCTAGAAGATGTGCTTGTGAACAGGATATGTGGCTGCTAGAATGTTGGACAGTCATTGAGTTGTTGAGCAGGCGGGCTTGAAAAATACTCTTGGTCACAGAAGTTAACTATATAGCCTTTGAAATGCATGACACAGTGTTTATAAAGAGAAAAATGGAGTGGGAAGGTGGCGTCAAATGTTTGAAAGTTCACTAATTATCCAACGGGTTAATTAACAAGCATTTGGTTATAAATGCGCAGGAGCAGAAATGAATGGGCAATGGATAGGCGGTAGATGATTGGATGGGAAATATGAAGTGAATGTGATGTGGAGATGACATGGGGTGGTAGTAACAGCTATTAAGGATACCGTGTTCAGGGGTAAGATGGAGCAGTTTATGGTTTTGGGATTTTTAGTCCCGAAAGACTAAAAGGTACTTTCGTTGTTTAATTAAGCGGTATTAAAGACTGCCCATTTCACCTGCCCCCCCGATAAACTTCGGATGGCGAATCAGGGCCGAAAGGGAGTGTGGGCCATGTGATTGTGGAGGAGTGTGCAGGATGAGAGGTGAGGCAGAGGGCGTTTAATGTGTGAGTGGGGAATGAATGGTGGGGTCACGATATGATAGGTAGACGTGACTGCTATGGGTTCAGGTGTTTTAATGAATGAAGTGATAGCATATGAATGAAATAACATAAAGTCCAAACTTTGGTTATTTGAAAAATGAAGTAGGAGGTCAATTGAATAACAATTGAATAGAAATTGAACAACAATTGAACAACAATTGAACAACAATTGAACACCAACTGAACAACAATTGAACAACAACTGAACAACAATTGAACAACAACTGAACATCAATTGACTCTACATTGTTGATCTCCTCTCTCCAGATCTAACGATTGGCAGTGACATTTCAAATCACACTTTCTTCCACCCAAGGTTCACTCACTCATGAATGATGCGATGCGATATTGACCCCACAGTCAGCAATCTACAGTCATCCAACGATTGACAATGGTATCGCATAGGGAACTTGTGTGACGCTTACCTACCTTCAATGTTTTGATATTTAGGAAATAACCATTTCGGCATCTTAGACGTTCACATTTCTACCTACCCTTCTATTCCTAACATTTTTACTTATCCTTCCAGAGTGCATTTGAACTAGCAACCCAATATTTTCTTTTTATGAACAATCTATCTCTATACCTTATTTCTTCCATTGGCTTAGATTAAACTGTTGAGCCAATCTATTTCCTACCTATGAGAATTAATTTAAAACAAATCCAATTATGATGCAACTATATAATTGAATAAAATAACCTAGTGTGGCATCTAAGCAAACTACACACAACTATTATTTTTCAAACTGAATTTAGAACAAAGTAGTGGCATTTAGATTTGCAACACTTTCAGAGTTGATTTCTTTTTCTTTTCTGTCTAACCTAACATTTTATTTTGCCTTCATTTTTTAGGGCATCTACCCTAACATTTTCTTTGATATGGACATATTTATCAAAACATTTTCCTAACATTTTTTATTCAATATTCTTTTTGTCCATATCCTATCTTGACATTTTGTATATACATTTTCATATTTTGTCTAATTTATTCTAACTTATCAAAACCAAAAAATGCTACAACGCTCCACATCATCCTAAGGTTCTTCCTTTGGAGATAAAATCTCCTCATCTGCATGCAACTAAAGCTCCCTCTCAAATGAACATATCATGGCCTTCTCTTCATTGAACTTCACATCTCTATGAACCAATGTCATAATGTGAGATTGTAGGTACACCTGATAGTTGTGAGGTGTGTCAGTGTACCCCAAAAATATGCCCAACTCAACTGTTGGTTCTATATTTTTCCTTGCATCCTTGATAACATGATAGTAAACTAATGAAAACAATCTCCTGAACTATGCCACATCTAGTTTCTTACCAGAAAAAGATTCGTCTCGTGTACTCATCCCAAGAATCCAATGAGGACTCATATTTTTCACATATAAATCTGTGTTGCATGCTCCATCCCACAAGTGCAATGGTAGGCCTTGATCATGTAGCATCTCTCGTGCAGCTCCCATAATGCTTATGTTCTTCCTTTCAACCACCCCATCCTCCTATGGGTTATAGGGTGCTATTAACTCCATTCGAATGCCTTCTAATGCACAGAAGTTATCGAATTCATTTGACACATATTTACCACCCTTATCGATCCTAAGATCCTTCACTTTCCTACCAGCGTCTTTCTCAACAGGTGCTTTAAATTCACAAAATTTGGAGAACACCTAATATTTCTTCTACATGAGGAAAATCCAACACTTACATGAGAAATCATATACAATATTACATAATACCTATGCTTGGTCATGGAGGTTGTCAAGAATAGTCCAAACACATCTGAGTGAACTCTTTCAAGGATAGCTTGCTCAACTGTCCTTATCATGAAAGGTGGCTTTGGTGTGCTTCCCTAAGGTAACCCTTTGCATGTATCTCTCTGCTCTTGTGCACCCTTGGGAAGTCCTGTAGAAATATGATGCATGATCTCCAAAGATCCAAGGTGAAGATGACCCAATCTTCTATTACATAATTCACTAATGTCTCGAATTTGCATCTTCTATGCTTTTGTGGTCAATGCTGCACAATATTTTTCATCCAATTTGTTGAGGTTCTTCACTCGAACCCTGATCCGCTTCACTTATCCTGAGGCTATGTGATTAAGGAAATCCTTTCCTTTTCTAAATATCACATCATAGCCATGATCCTCCAACATAGAAGCTAGAACTAAACTCTTCTTTAGACTTGGAACATACATGACATCTTTTAATGTGAGAGGAGAACTAGACTCCCTTTGAAAAGTAACAGTACCAATGTCAGTCATGATATACCTTCCATCATCTCCTATCTCGATGTGCATCTCCTCTAAGTCATGAAAAAAAAAAATTATTGGCTATATGGAATAAGGCTCCACTATCCAGATACCACACACCACCCATCACTGATATCTAAATACAAGCAATGAGGGGAAAATCCAACTCGAATTATGAAGGAAGAGCTTCACCTTCTGATTCTCCTAAGGACTTCTTGTTGGCCTTCTTCTGCAAACACTTTGTGGCATAATGTCCCAGCTCATGACAATGAAAACATTTAATCTTCGACAAGTCCTTCTTCTTGGTTCCTTGACTAGAATCTCCTTTGGATTGGAATTTCTTTCCTTTCCCTTTATTCACTTTTCCATGTAAGGCATATTTCTCCTCATCATGATGCTTGGATGAGGTTTCATCCATTGTGCTCCCCCTTATCTATTCTTGCACCAATTCATACTACAAATGCTCCCACTTTGGTATATGTTCCCTCCTATTTACCGCATCCTAGTAGTTGTGCCAACTCTTGGGAAGCCCTAGAAGTGGTAGGAAAACCAAATCATCTTTAGAAACTATAATATTGACAATCCCAATCTTGTCTTGACATTGGGTAAACCTACTCAAGTGTTGTGGTATTGTGTCACCCTTCAACATCTTGATCTTCATAATCTTGTCCTCCCATGCCAACTTCCTGTAATCATTTTCTTTATAAAACAAGTTTATCAAGGTTTGCCACATTGTATATTGTGTTTCCTTCCTGTGGAGATTTTAGACAATATGATCTCAAACTCCTTCTAGTATGGTCCTTCTCATCTTTGCAACACATTTCATTCACTCTTCCAGATCTTGAGCATCTATTGTTGGAGGCTTGGGAATATATTTGTCTATGAATTCCTTCAGCCCATTGTCTTCTAACATTTCCTCCATCTTGTCCTTCCAAGAAATATAGTTCGAACTACCCTGAAGGGCATATTCGAGTCTATATCCATAGAATGACAGCTCGCTGGCTCTAAAGAATGATACTATAAATTTGATTTCACCTGCAAAAGATAAACTCATGTTCTACTCTTATAGAATGATTTCTTCTCTAATACCATGTAGAAATTCCTTATAGATTCAAAATCCTTATGTATTTTTCTAAAACAAAAGACTTGAATCTGTTGGAAAATTGGCTAGTGGTTGTGATAGTGTTGGCATTGATCTCAACTAGGATCAATATGGTTATTGGGATTCTAGGAGGAATCCCATGGTAGCTACAAGCTTATGTAGTGAATCAACATAGTAGTAGGCTTACTTGTGAAGCCATATAATTACGACTATAGTGGTTGGGAGTTTAGGAACCCATGAGCAAAGAATGACAAAGAGTTTTTAGTTTTTTTTTTTATCGATAAAAGATGGGCTCAAAGTCTACATTGGAAACCATTCATTGGAAAGTTCTCTAAAAGTTCTTTCCAATGGTGTGTGGAAGTCTAAAAATGACCTCATGGATAAATAATTATGGTCTTCTGAAGTGAGGGTCTTGAAGTCCTAAGCAAGTCGATATATTAGACATTGGTAGAATATTTCACCATCAAAGCAAGCCATATCGAAGCATTGAAGTAGGATATATCATAGGTATGAGCACATCGAAACTTGATATTAGAACTTCAGAGTAGGCTATATTGAAGGCTAGGATATTGAAACATCAGAGCAGGTGATATCAGAGGTTGGAGGCCATCGGAATATGAGAGTCCATCGAAATATCGAAGATTGGGGTCCATCTGAATATCAGAACTTCTTAACCTGTATTTCAATAATTTATGGTATCTACTTCTCTTGATATTGTTAAAGGGCCGAGGGATTATTAACAGTGTTAATAAAGGATTTTGTTCTGAAATCAAGGTTAATAGGAACTCTTTCTCTCTCCTCTAGTGGGACACATGGAGGGATGTCATTGGCTCTCAAGAGTTGAAGTGGCAAGTGACGTCAGCATGATGTGATAGTACGATGGACATGTGCCATCCTATTTTGGCATTTTCAGTGGCCCAATACGGGAAATCATAGTGACATATGTCACCCCTAAGGAGACGCTATGTGTAGAAGTGATGTCAGCATATCAGAGTTCAGTATGTCAAAGGATGAGAATATCGTAACTTCAATGCAAATTTTGCTTAAAGAATTACGATAAAGGGGACTTTGATATTATCTAGCACATGATCGTATGGAGCAAAAAGGACCCAATGGCTAAATATAGGGAGTTAATACGTGATCGAGACTCCACAAAAGTTACGATACAAAGGGGCTACTATATAACACTAAGTTGACGGTCATAGGCCTGATCATGTGAGAAAGAAAACACTCAAGGAGATAAGCTCCAAGGGGGCTAAGGATATCATGGTTGTGCAATATTATAACATTACATTTGGTTAAGTTACGATATGATGGGGCTCCGATAAAAAAATATAGTGAGTTTAATGGATGAATGAGTTGGCAGTTGAAGATTAATTGAAGTGTGATGGAGTTGATTGATGGAGTTAGCTGGATCTACAGAAGGCACTAGGACAAGGAAATGAGGACAACAGTTCACATAGAAGAATCAAAGAAGTGGAGAAAGAAATCAATTGATTCGCATGCACATCTAATAATTTAAATGAGGAACATAGTATCCATTCCATACTTTTGTAAAGGTCTATGGAGAAATAAAAAAGAATGAGAAGTCATGGTAAAGTGTGCAAGCTCCCTGAGATTAAATTCTCAATATGGAGGATTATGCAGGGAGTCAATGAATAATTCAACAACCCAATTCCATGGTAGAGTTTCAACCAGTAGATGAAACAACAACAAGAGGAGCCATGCCAAAGTACACTTGTGTAGTATGGACATAGGCAACAGAGACAACATTGTGCAATGTGCATCAGAGGATCAAACACATCAATTTCCATCGAGAGAATTTCAGTTTATACCATATTATTGAAGTGTTGAGGAGTGAGATTTTGGTTAGTAGATAGATTGCTTGAGTAGTGAGAGTAGCGAGATTTTTGTGAGAAGAACAACGAGGGCAGAGTTGAAGAGTGTGTAACATAGAGCCTGTGTGAGAGAAGGCAGAATGTTGAGGATATGTTGATGTGAGTAGAGAGAAAAGAGAAGTTGCATGAGACCAAATGGAGTTTTTTGAATAGTAATGGACTGAGAGGAGAAGGTATTTCTGCAACCAACTAGATTGGTATTTTCTCTATAAATGTGTATGCTTCTATTTTTAGTTTGAAAATTGTACGACCTAGTAGAATAGTGGGAAGAGAAGGTTGGTGCCTCTTGGAAAGTTGGTGCTTGCTAACCTAAGGGGTTAGGTGCCTCATGTGAGTCGGATGCTCACAAAAAAATTTATGTGATTATGTAGGTGCTTAATTTACATCACAAACAAACAACAATTAGGTGGGTTTTTCCCTCTAGGTTTCCATGTGAAAAAGATGGTGTCAAATGTGTGTGTTGCTCATGTGATTCATTGTATGAACATGAATGCTAAACTTGTTTCTCACTTTATTTATGAATCAATTCTCTCATAAGTAACAGAATATAAAAATGGGCTATAAGCATATTCAGAAAAAAGAATCAAGAATTTCACTATTACTGATTCAACCCCCCCCTGTTAGTAATTCCTTATTCCAACAATTGGTATCAGAGCAGGGTTCCTTCAGGAATAATCTAACCAATGGAAGGAATATCTATAAGGAATTTTGTTTAGTCAAGAGAGTCAAGAGGCTTACTCAATTAGGATACAAGTCTTTGATGGAACAAATTATTCCTTTTGGAATGTAAGGATGGAAGTGTATCTTTTGCCCCTGGAAGTAGATGTTTGGACTTCAGTGCTAGTAGACTACAATGTCTTTGATATTCCTCCCACTAATGCAAATGGTAAAACATTATATGGAAATAATGCTAAAGAATTAAATTCCCTTTGATCTTAGTTAATCATAATTTGTAATGGTCATTCATTGTAAATCTGCTAAGGAAGTGTGGGGAAAACTTAATCTGAGTCATGAAGGAGATGAAAAGGTGAAGAAAGCGAAGCTTCAAATCTTGAGAATGAGGTCTGAGAGCTTGAGAATTAGTGAAGATGAAATCATAGTAGAATACTTCATCAAAGTCGATGAAGTAACCAATATGATTAGAGGACTCGGTGAAGAGGTTAAGGATGACATGATTGTTTAGGAAATCTTAAGATCTTTTCCCATGAGATTTAATTACAAAGTCTAAACTATAAAAGAAATGGCTAAATTAAAGGATCCTAAGATGGACTAGCTACATGGTACTCTCACATATTATGAGATGAGATTAAGAAGAGAGAAGTTTGAGCATAAGGAAGCACCATTAAAAGTATAGAAAAAGTCCAAGGACCACAATGATCATCAAGATTTATCCAGTTGTTAACTTGATCAAAAGTTGGCTCAATTAGCTAGGAAACTGAAGCTTGGCTCAACAAAATATAAATGAAATCTAGCTTTTAAATGTTTTGATTGTGGAATATGGACATTTTTTGTCCAAACTCCCATACAAAGAAAAGGATGAAAAGGAAGATGATTACAAACTTGGAAACAAGTCTCAGAAATGTCAAAAGAAAAGGTTCTATAAGAAAGTGGTGTTCTACTCCAAAGAGGATAGCTCAGCACCAGAGTCGGATAGTGAAAATTGCTCAAAGGATGATTTAGATAAGCATTTACTTATGGATTTGGAACAATCTCCAAGAAATAAAGGGTTATGGACTCTGAAGAGGAAGACGAGGAAGGAGGAGTAGTGGAACTTGAAGGGGAACTCATCAGTGCTCTTGATGAGTTAGAGAAAGCAATGAAAAAGAATAAGCAATTGAAGGAACAACTAAAGTTTGCTAAAGATGGTATGTATAACTCTATAATGAGGAATTTTCTTATGAAAAAGTAAAACTTGAAGAAATTATCAAAATCAAATATAGTTTATGCCTTCTACTAAAATAAAAACAAGGAACAATTGAGAATCTATAAGAAAAGAATAGGCAATTAAAACAAGATTTTCTCAAGTTAAAGAAGGAAAAGACATCAAAGACATGCCAAGATGACATTTTGTCTTTGAAAGTTAAAGTGGAAGAAGCTAAATTGAAGGAAGAGGTTCCTTAAGATTTGATCCATGAATGGGAAGATGACTGTCAGAGTCTTGAAGCAGAGGTTGTCCCTCTAATAATTAATCTTGAGGAAATAAAGACTGAGAAAGGCTTAAATGAAATATTTTCAGAAGGCACAAGGAAACTAGATCATATTCTATATAGGCAAAGTCCCTCGGGAATCAAAAAGGTCTGGGATTCTCAAAAACATAGGAATATTTTATGGATAAGATAAACTTCAGGTCCACATGATTTGAAGAACCACAACACTATGCAAGGAAGAAATGAGAAAGAATCAATGTAGATAAAATAGTAGTAGGGCACAAAGGAGATCATCAATGGAGAATGAATCAATCATCTATACAACCAAGGTACCTTCATACACAACCTCCTAATACTTCCAATAATATTCATGCCTATTTATTTTATGGTCATTGTTATAAGTGTCATATATTTGGACACAAAGTTGTAGATTGTTGAAGTATCAAAGTTGAAAGAGATGAAAATCCTAGATATAATAAGTATTAGAATTTTGGATCTCAAAACTCTCCTCTCAGAGATAAAAATGTCTTCTCTCCATTTTTAAGTGAAGTAGAATGCTTCAAATGTAATAATTTAGGGCACAAAGAAAGTGAGTGCAAAAGCAGGTTTGAATACTTATCTAAGTCCCAAAATATTAGACAGACAGCTATCCAAAAGGATAAGGAGATTTCGAAATGAAATATTGAAAGGAGCACGCAGAGTGGACTCACTCTATCAACCCATAATCAAGAGAACAAATGGTATGTGCATAGTGCTTGTTCCAAGCATATGACTTGGGATACAAGAAAAATTCTATCACTAAAATAAAGGACGGAGGAAACAATTTCACCTTTGTAAATAATGCTCCAACAATAATCAAGGATAAAGGCATAATTAGTCTTGATCAAAAGACAAAATCACAAAATGTGTTGTATGTGGAAGGTCTCAAGCACAATCTGCTTAATGTTAGCCAAATGTGTGATAATGGCTATGATGTGACATTTTGATCCAAATACCATGAGATCTGCAACATGGAGAATGGAAAGTTGGTAGGAAAAGCAATCAAAACCCAAATAAATGTATATGTGTTTGACGATTTGAGGGTTAACTGCTATTTAAGCAAAATGAATGAAACATGGTTGTGGCATAAGAGGCTTGGGCATATGAATTTTGATATTTTGATTAAAGTTAGCAAGACAAGAGCTATGAGAGGATTACCAAGATTGTCAAAGCCTGATAACTGAATCTGCAAGTCATGCCAATTTGGAAAGTAGACTAGGAATCATTTCAAGTCAAAAGATTTCTCCTCATCTAGACCACTAGAGCTAATTCACATAGATATTTGTGGCCCAACTAGAGAAAAAAACACAAAAGGGGAAAGGTATTCCATGCTTCTCATTAATGATTTTACCAAGGCCACATGGATTTTTATATTAAAAGAAAATTCGAAAGAATTTAAGAATTTTAAAAAATTTAAAGCTCAAGTAGATAATGAGAAATAATTAAAGATAAAATGCTTAAGATCAGGTAGAGGAGGATAGTACACTTCAAGAGATTTTGAATAATTCTGTGAATAGCACAACATTAGAAGGCAATACTGAGTGGCTAGAACTCCATAGAAAAATGGAGTAGTGGAGAGAAAGAATAGAACAATCTATGAAATGGCCAGAGAAATGTTGGATGAAGCAGATGTGTCTCACGTCCTCTGTGGAGAAGCACCATAGGCAACCGTGTATCTATCAAACACAAATAAATTCATTCCTAATAATAATAAAACTCCCTACGAGTTATGGAACAGAATACCTCCATGAGTTAAACATCTCAAGCTATTTAGGAAAGGGAAAATTTTAGGGGCTAATAGTCGCAAGAGGGCTAATTTTCCATGCCTTTTCCAAAAAACATATTCACTAATTTCCATTTTTCTAAAAATGATTCACCCAAATTTTATAGTATAAAAATATTTTACATTAAAAATCGCCAAAATTTTATATAGAGAATGTATAAAATTATTATAAATTTGAATATTTTTACAAACATATTGTCAAAAATTTAAAAGATTACATATGATGAACTACAAGAGTTGCCAAGGTTTCTCAAATTAAAGATAAATTTCCATCCTTGAAATTTTTCTTGGTTTGGGAGAAAGTGCTTCATCAAAAGGAATGATAAGAATCTTGGAACGTATGAATCTCACGCTGACAAGGGAATATTGCTTGGGTACTCTGTTCGAAGTAAAGGATATAAGTGTTACAACAAGAAGACAAAGAATATTGAGGATTCCATTGATGTGATAATAGATGAAATAGATTCACAAACTCAGTCCTCTAAAACAAATATGAACTCAAATGATGAAGAAAATCCAGATATGAGGTCTACAAATCTAGAAGAAACATATTCAAATAATGAAGGTGAGGAAGTAGACACAACTCCAAGGCCAAAGACACCTTCAAGGTATGTAGAGAAAGAAGATCCTGAGAATTAGATACTTTGAGATAAAATACATGGTGTTCAAACTAGGAGGAAACTTGTTTGAAATACAAGTTATGAAAGTCTGGGTTTGTTGTCACAGATTGAACACAAGAATCTCAGCCAAGAAACTGAGGACAAGTTTTGGTGAATGTTATGAATGAAGAAATTGATGAGATTGAAAAAAACGATACTTGGGAGCTTGTTCCAAGGCATAAAAAGAAAATGTTATTGGTACCAAATGGGTATTCAAAAATAAGTTGAATGAGAAGGGTTAAGTAATCAAGAATAAGGTTTGATTGGTCTACAAAGGACATGCCCAAATAGAATGGGTAGAAATCAAGAAAAATTTGCACTAATAGAAAGACGGGAAGCTATCAAAGACTGTCTTGATCTTTCCTACCATAAAAATATCAAGATATATCAAATGGATGTGAAGTTTGCATTTCTCAATGGAGAGTTGGAAGAAGTTTACATTGAGTAGCCAGAAGGATTTATAATCACCATGGATGAAGGGTTTGTGTTAGTTTCAATATTTGCAGCCTTCCACTAGTGATCAAATATGCTCTTAGAAAGTGTTCTTGGGGTGTCAAAGTCAAATTTTTGTCACTTCAATGAGTCTTCAAGTAAAAAATTGGTCACTGGGTATTAGGTCTAGGATTGTTTTCACTCCTTCAAAAATTTTCCAAGTATTGGTCTATGTCACCATTCAGCTAAGTGTACCATCATTCAAAGAGTTTTCATCATTACTTCAGGGTACAATGGGTCATTTTACACCTTGTTTGTGCTTAGGTAAGGTTCATTTCCCTCTTCTAGGTTTTTGAAGGTAATTTTTCTTGGATGGTCAAATCATCAACAAAAATAATATCCTGATGCTCATACACATTCCCTTATCCTTTATATACCTTCTTAAACACTTCCCATCACTTATATCCCTCAAATTCATCATTTTCCCACAAACCCTAGCATATTGCTACAATTTGACACTTTTCCAGGTTAGGCCTGTGTTTTTCCTTTTTGAACACCTTCCCCTCACTCAATCCTTGAAATTATACTTTTCCCTGCTTTCTAACATCCCTCCCTACTTCCAAAAATTTTCTCATGAAATTATAGGCCCCTCATCCCCTTCATTTCCTTTCATTTGTACAAATCCCCTGTTCCACACATCAAGATAGGTTTTATTTAAATGATGTTTCTGAGCAAGAAAAGATGAATTTGAAAAAATTGGGAGTGGTTTTTGTCCATCATAGACACAAAACGAAAAACCTCCTTCAGTTTTTACATGGGTCTCATGGTTTGGGATAAATGTCCAAACAATCATTTGCCACGGGAGTTGCTTCCCTTCTGGAGTGACCCTGGTAAAATCAAATTTTCTCCTAGATGGAATTTCGAAAATACATGCTTGATGAGTCAAATGATAACTAGCCACAGAGATATTTTCAATGAGCTATCATGAGCTCAATTTGGAGTTGAGGAAGACTTCCAAAAGTTGACTAAAACAACACTGTAGTTTGGCAACCTCATTCTTCACATTTTGACCAGTCTTGGGAGATTGAGCTTTTGATAGGGAAAATGAGCTTCAAATTCAAAATTTCAAGATATTCTGGAAAGTAGACTTGATAGGATTTCCAATGATTTATCCCATGCCTAATTTGGACACTTGGAAGGTAGTCAAAAGTTTTCCTAAAGTGGTGCTACTTGTTGAGGAAGTTGCATTGCACATTCAGGAAGTGGCGTTGCACATTCAAGAGGTGGCACAGTGCGTCTATGGGTTGGCACTGCGCGTTGAACAGAAGGGCCAGAAAGGCCTCAAACTTCATAAAAAATTCAAGATTTCCCTCTCTTCCCTTCATACAAGTAAGTTGTCCTACCATACTACATTGTTGGTGTGCATTCAAATTTTTAAACATAATTCCCCATGGCAAATGTCAAACCCCAAATTCTCCCTTGGTCATGCCTAAACCCTAAGACCCAAATTATTCCTCCTACCTCATATCACTAAAACTCTAAACTCTTTCCCTACATCATTCCATAACATACACATCCCTTTATCCCTCTTCCCAAACAACAATATCTCAAACAAACCTCGCCCTCCCTCTCACTTTCATAATTCATATCCTTCCCTTCCTTTTCTAGTCTACAAAACACCTCATAAGGTCATCTCCCATCCCCTCACTCCCAAATCACTCTTTCTCATTCCCTTTATACCTTTTCTTGGAGTGTATAGCCTCAAGCCTTGCAAACATGGATATATGAGAAGGCCAAACAGACTAGAGCTACTAAGATGCCCAAGACTTACATGACATATCAGAGGGGCACAAGGAGATTGCTTGTAGCTGATAGGCAAGTCTTTGCTCCACAGGATGTGGAAGGAACCTTGCCTTCTTCATCAACTCATAGGAAAATGCTAGCTCCATGCGATGTGGAATGGGCTTTTCTTTATTCATAAACACAGTAGGTATAGGTGCACCAGTTGCACAAATCGAAGGAAAAGATGCCAGAGGAGAGTTTTGATGATAAGGAGAAGGAGAAATACTTTGATTTGATAGAGCATGATGAGCCAGAGCAACGTTATACTCATCATGGCATGGAAATAATTAACTTAGAGGCTTAGGATGAAGACACAATAAAGGACATCATCATATGGGAAAAGGAGGCTCAAGTCCAAGCTTTGATGGACAATTTGGAGATGGCCAAGTATGTCATCACATATTTGGAACAACAAAACAAGTAGTTGAGAGACAAGCAGGTTCTCATGGAGCTAGAACTTCTCAAAGTAAATGGCAAGGTGACAAAGAGGCACATGTCACTTTGACTCCTATTGAGAAGGAAATTGAAGATGATAGAGAGACTTGGCTTGACTGAGTCAATTTGCATCTAGAGAAGCTATTGTAGAAGGCCAATAGAGACAACAAGATGATCAAACACATTGCCTACCATTATAGAACTCGAAACAAAATTTGCAACATGAGGGTCCAATAGATGAAAGCTAGGCTAAGGCGGACTATAAAAGGGAAAAAGGAGGAGGATAGGATTAGGTTTCTTGCTGAAGATTCCTTGGCTCATTAGGCTACTTGATGATGGTGATTCTCACCAATTTTGGTTTAGTTTGGAAGAGTTTTTATCATTTGCAAATTTTGAAATTTTAAACACAGAAAATCAGGCTCAATGGCGTTGTGCTTTTCCTAGGGGCACCTAATGCACAAATGGCTTACATTTTTGGATTCAAAGTGATGCATACATGCACCCTATGGATTTGCTAAGTTTTTGGGGGCAGAAATGGTCCACCAAAAGGTCAAAAAACACCCTAAAAATGACCTTTCTGCCACATTTTGGACACACAGAAGCAATCCTGGAGAGAATCAACTTTTGAGGGCTCAAATTAGCTTCAAATGAAGAAATTCTAGGTGTTTTGGAAAGTATACTTGAATACCTTTCCAATGAGCCATTATGGGCTCAATTTGGATGCCAGGAAGGCCTCCTGAAAGTGGCACTGCATGTAGGTCAAATTTTGCACAGGATGCCTATTTTTCCATTTTTTTTTTGTTTACTGTGTTCATGGATTCTCTCTCATGGAGGATGTTTTACCAGTGTAAATGATGACTTGGCATGTAAATATGATGGATAACTAGTGGTAGAGGGTATATTCATTGCATTAAAAGTTAATTTGAGCTCAAATGAATCAGTTTTTCACTTTTAGAGGCAAGTTGTTAAGATACCCATATTCTTGTTTCTTGTTCAGTGTTGGTTAGATTAGCTCCTCATCTTAGGGATTTGACCCCTAAGGATGGGAGGAGGTTGAAGAAAAGCCTATACCTTCTTCTTCTTTCTTATTGTAAATGGTTGGATTTAGCTAGATGTTCATACCTTGATTTTACATCATTTTGTAGCAGTTTAGCAGGAGATTAATAAGAATTGCAACTATTTTTATGGGATTCATGTGGTATCGAGTTTTAGTACAATTTCTTATTTTTTGATCATATGTTAATGTGTTTGGCATACTTCATTAATAATTTCATTGCTTCTAAGTGAATCCTTTCAGGTTGATAGGCAAAATTCATTATATTAGTGCTCTACTTTGGGAAAACATTCACCATTTCATGTTTTCTGCAGTCTAGGAAGGATCCATGGTTTTCACATGCTCTTCTTAGCTTCTCACCAGTCTTAAACATCTCACCCCATAAAGCCCTAGAGTGCTAAAAATTATGCCTACCTTGCCCCATTGAACACCCTGCAATTTTGACCTAATTCCCTAGACCTAAATTGTCCAACTCCTCCTGATCTAGCAAAACCCCTTCAAAATCCAATCAAAACTTTGTGCTGCTATACCTAGCCTAAAATCCTTTTCCTAATCCAGTCATCTTAGCTAAGATCCTTATGGAGAGAGCCCTCTCCTGGCCTAGTAGGGGTAGCTACTTGGCTAAGCATGGTTTGTGGTTACCCTGGCATTGCCTTCCTTCAGCCTCAGGTTCAATCCAGGTGATAACATAGTGGTGACCATACCGGAGAACGTAGTTTTATGTTCCTCAGAAAAATGTATCAAGTTCAGATTCGATTGTTGATGATGGACAACGATCAGACACCAGAAAGCTAAAATCATTCACTTGGTGACTCTAAATCAGTTTCAAGATCAGATCCAAGGACTCCACTGGAGGATGAACCTGACCAACAAAAACATGAAAGGACAATATGGAAAGATTAGGAATTCAAGTCGAAATTTCATCCAAGACATTACATTCTTTGCTATAAATTATTTCTTCTCTTTTCTCGAGAATGTTAAGAAGGCTTTACAAAGTTTGAGAAAATATCCTAGACCTACATGTGATTCCTTCGCTTTGAAGATTGCGAATACAAAATATTTGCATGCCTTTGATCTTGATCAAGACCCTTCTTCTGAATCTTATGATGACCGTCTTCAAATCGATGAGCCTCAAGAGATCAAGAATAATTCTAAAACTTTTTTGTATACTCCTATACCTTGTAAAATTCTAGATAGATACAAGCCTCTGATTTTACCTCCTATAGCCCATGCTTTCCATAAAAATCATTACCTATATCTACCAAGATTTGATGGTGAATGTGACAACATCACTGCTGAGAGACATGTACTGAATTTTTAGTGTTTTCTTGAACTTTTTGAAGTTGATGAAGAGGATGTCAGTATTAGGCTTTTTGCTTTTTCTTTACAAGGCAAAGTCACGAGCTGGTTCAAAACCCTGCCTGATGTGCATCTCAGATTTCCAGTAGGTCATCAAAGTTTTCCTCGACAAGTGGGTGGTCAGATAGAACCCTTTCTTGATTCTAGAAGAGTATAACCCGCTAAAAAGACAGTCAGAGGAGACAGTACAATATTTTTATGCCAGGTTTAACTGAGTCTATTTTTCGATTCATGCTAATATAAGTCCTCCTCCTGGATCAACTCTCTTACATTACCTAGAAGCCTTTGATCTGGAAATGGAGTTTTAGCTGAGGGAAAGGAACCTTGCGACACTTGAAGAGATGAAAAACAATGCAGTATATGTAGAGGCTCATCTGTTGATTAGAAGGGCAAAGTTGAAGGAAGAAAGGATGAAGAACATAGATCCAGAGGAATCAACATCTTTAGAGGTAAAGCTCGACATTTTGGTAAGTGCAGTGGAAGAGATAATGCAAAAGATCATCGTAAGGAATGAGTATGATGTTCAAGACCATGGCTCACTGATTGAAGAAGAACAATTGGCTGATCCAAAACATTTCCTTTCTTATACCAGTTGTCATAGGTCTGATAATGATTGTTTCATAAATCATCTTGGAGAAGAGAGATCTGTTGATCTGATATGTATGCTTGATGATGTGTTTTATATTGATGATTTGCCTAAGTTTGATCAGTATGATGATGATTATGTTCTTCAAATAGAAGCTAGTCTTGCAGACAAATTAGAAGTTGGTTTGTGGAAGGAGGAAGTTCACTTTCATTAGCTCGGTAATAAGCTGATGCATATCAGCTATGGAAGTGAGGAGGAAAGTGCAGAAAATTTTGAGGTAAGTGAAGGATATTTGCCTCTCTGTTTTACTTCGTTTCAGTTCATCAGAGACAACTTTCATGTAATCAAGAATCAACCATCGATAAGTTTTGATGGGCAATGAAATCCTTGTTCAAGACTTTCCATATCTAGATTTGTAGCCCTCGAATGCCATTGAATGTCAGGTTGCAGATGAAGACTTGGAAGATGGAACATATGATCAAATGATGCAAGATGATTCTGTACCATTATGTTTTGAATCATTTCAGTTTTTGAAGGGAATTTTGCATAGTATATCTTCAAATGAGCAGCCTATAGAAGATCATGCAATCGCATTGTAACCAATAGAAAATGGGTTGCAACAGCCTTTTCAAGTTTTTCATGATCCAATAGTTGATGTGTTGGATTGTCAGGCTAGGCAGTAACCCCACAAAACAAACAACTGATTAATCTATTATTCCATAGGTAGGTCATTGTTATATACAATAGGAGTGATTGTTCAGTTCATCTCCCGATGACTGTTCACATTCCTAATTTATTTATTTACATAAAATTCACCCAATCATGAAGATTAGGTGTCAACATTCCCCCCCTAATCTGAAGGGATGTTGGTGAGTCCAAGCATCGTTCTGAATCATTCAAGCTTTTCTCTTCCAAGCGTTTTGGTGAAGATGCCTACAATTTTCTCATTTGTGGAACAATGATGGAGATGGATTGTTTTGGCCTCAACATGATGTCAAATCAGATGATATTTAGTATTGATGTGCTTCGTTCGATCATGGAAATTTGGGTTCTTGGCCAACTTTATTGCAGAGGTATTGTCAATCATGAGTGTTGTTGATTGTACTTGTTTTACCTGCAAATCTTCAAGAATTTTCCTGAGCCACACAATTTCTTTTGTTGCTTCAGCTGCTACCACGTATTCTGCTTCTATTGTGGAATCTGCTAGAACTGATTTTTTTGCATGATTTCTAGGAGACAGCTCTTGATCCAAGACTCATAACATATCCTGAAGTAGATACCCCAGTTTCTTTGTCTCCATCGAAGTCTGAATCAGAGTATCCAATCAAGCTGAAGTCGTCCACTTGTGTATACTTGATTCCAAAGTCTTGAGTTC